>JARHVA010008093.1:345000-517500 GCA_037957365.1 Torreya grandis
TTTTTCTTTGGCTTCTTACTATACATGATAAGGATTTAGATCTCTATGATATGAACATCTAAGGGTTAGATAATATTCCATGCAATGTTTTGTGTCAAATCACACTAAACCTTACCATGGGGCCTATATTACTACATACAACATGTCAATTCATTCCTAATGATTTTAATTACAATATCTTACTTGGAAGACCTTGGATTCATGATATGCATGTAGTTCCATCCACTTTACATGAATGATTAAATTTTAACTAAAATTTCCATATTTACACATGTCATATGGATCAAGAACCATTTAAATATTGTCAACATATAGAGCCTTCACATAATTATATTTCTCACAATGATTTTACTAGAACAACACTCTAATATATTATTCATATTTCATGTATAACTCCCCTAAACATTTCCAGATCAAAAGATAATATATACACTTCTTATTTTACATTTAGATATTTATAAAAAATGGGTTACACAAGAAAGGGCCTTAGAAATAATGATCAAGGAATCCTTAATCCCATTGAAGGATATGATCAATAAGGTAGACAAGGACCTAGATATGAATATAACACATCTAATTCCAAGTACTCTCACCATATTTATCAACATATAATGCTTTTTCTACCTACTCTATTGGAAAATGATATGGTAAATCATGTTTATACACTCTCAATTTTTTATCCCTGTCTCATCTATGATATAGATTCTCTAGATTTACCTACTTTTGATGAATATATTAATGATGAACCTCTCTTATAATTTCTAGGGGCATATGAGGATCTCCCTTATTTATATCATAAGAATAGGTTTCCTCATTCCACAAATGTCTAGACATACTTTGGTGAGTGTTCATATGTTTTCAATGATATTTCACTTAACACAAATGATACTATCCCTACAACATCATACACTATGGATTAATCTATATTACTTAATAAAGAGATAGTCAAAATCAATTATGGCATCGATACTGATCCTCACATCAAATTGTTGGTTGTTTCCCTATGTAAAGAGGAAGATACATATATCCATCAGATTTTAAAATATTTCCTTGAAGTTTTCACTTGGTCCTATTATGTTATGCTTGACATTGATCCCTTAATCATAGTACATAGGATTACACTCTATCCTAATGTAAATAAGGTTAAATATTTTTTTTGAAAAATTCACCCCATGGTTGCTATTTTAATCAAATATTTAATTGAATAGCTATTTGATGCTAGTTTCATTCAACCATATGCTCATCCCTAATGGGTTTCTAACATTGTCTTTGTTATTAGACCTAATATCCAAATCTAATGTTGTTATGATTCTAGAGACATAAACAATGCATTTCCTAAGGATGATTTTGTTCTAACTAACATAGATATTATAGTGGACTCCATAACAAGCTACAAAATGCTCATGTTTATGGACAACTTCACCAATTATAATTAAATTAAGATCATTGAAGAAGATGAGGAAAAAAATTATTTTACCACACTATGGGGCATTTTTTTCTATATAGTCATGCCTTTTAGATTAAAAGACATAGGATAAACATATCAATGAATACTGACCCATATCTTTCATGATATAATTCATAATATAGTCAAGGATCATGTCAATGACTTTCTTATAAAATCAAAAGAGTGACAATACCATGCAATGGATTCACAACATATTTTTGAAAGATTGAGAAAATATAATGTATAATTAAATCCCAAGAAAAGGATATTTGGGCTTTCATTTGATAAAATATTTATATTTATAATATCCCAATATGGTATCATTGTTGACACAAATAAATTTAAAGCCATAATGGACATGCCTCTTACTAACGTAAAGCATCGATGTTGGCAAGATTTAGGTAATACACTATTTTATGGCACAACTATCAGATAAGACTCAATCATTCAATAGATTACTTAATAAGGATATAAAATTTGAATGGGATATCACATGTCAATAAATATTTGACACACTCAAATAGTACCTTTTGAACCCACCAATACTAGTACCACTAACACATGATAAGGCATTTCTCCTTTACCTCTCAATGATAGATCATGCACTTAAAGCACTCTTGACACAACATGATGATAAACATAAAGAGTAGGTTATTTACTACATTAGTTGTACACTTATTTACTATGAAAAAAATTATCCAAAAATATAAAAACATTGTTTGAAACTTGTATTTGCTACAAAGAAGCTCCAACATTATATTATTAACAATGAGACACACATCATTACAAGAGTTGATCCTTTAAATGTCCTCATGTCAAAACCATATCTCTTATGTTATATTATAAATGGGTTAGTTACTCATAGAATTATACCTCAAGAATATCTTACAAAAATCAATAAAAGGTTATATAATTTTAGATCAAATGGAAGCAACCTCGTTATTGGACATAAGTCCTATCAACATCTATTTTCATGATGAATTCATAACATATACCACTTATGACACATGGATAATGTTCTTTAAAATTTCTAGATGTGTATTTGGTCTTTTTGTAGACATCAAACATCCACACACCATGATCTTGAATGTCAAAACACCTCTATACCACCTTAGGACCCCTATGGGACCAATCTAACCACTTGACCTGTAATCAAGCCTAACCATGGTCAATTTAACCAACTGATTTAACCTAACCTCTTACCCACTCTTTACCTTAGACCTTGATTGTTGATAGTCAGGATGACTACTGACGGTCACCTTGGCCATCGATGGTTAGGGTGTACCTCCTTAACCAACAACATGAAAACCATCCACCTTGTTTTTCTAAAAATAGCTTGTCTAAATCCATGTGCAAGCCATTGTATGTGTGATTTATAACTATAAATCCATGTTAATGTCTTGTTGCACCTCTCCTTCCTTTCCTATAAAAAGATAGGAACATAGAGGTGAAATCTATCTACAATTTTTATCAAGAGTTTGTTCATCTAGATTATTTTTTAAGGTCAATCATCATTAGTAATCCAAAAATCCAACCATCATGTCAAAGATCTAGCTTGCTACCACCACTCTACCAAAGTATCAAGTATCATTACTCTATTATAATCATGTCAAAATCCACCAACAAGCCAACCACCTCAACCACTCATACAATCAACATATAGCAAGATAAGTACTTATTTTTGTATATTCATTTACTTTATTTGTATTTCACAATTAACTTAACACCAACCCATCTCTCAAAATCCAACTTTGTGATCCCATCAATTACCAATTTACCAAATTAAGCCTACACAAAGTAACCACTAATGGTTTGTTGGATGGTGGAGCCTGATCTTATTTTAATGCATAGTTCCCAATAGGGGAGGTGTGGGGGGGGAAATATAGACACCTAAAACTAGCCATTGATAACCTCCAACCATGTTTTTGGCTAGTTTCCATCTAAAACACATAATTTGGCCTAAAAACACTAAAACATGTTAAATGATGTAAAAATGACATATTCAAATGCCAATTTTGGCTAGGGTATCCCTAAATGGGGCAATTTAATTTATGCGCTGGCTAAATTTGATCAATTCATTTTGATTCAAAATGCCAATTTTGCATCCACATGCTCTAGACTACTCTTTCCTATCAAATCTTTTGTACAAGACTTGTTCCTTTGTTATTTGTTTTTAGAAACATCCTAAATGGAAATATGCATCCAATGCATATGACATTGATTTCTAATTCCAATCCAGTTAAATTTACGACTAATAACAAGGTAGTCTAATAAATTTGAGTAATTTATGCACAAAGTGCTTAATCATGCTTAAGAGATAATTAACCCAAATAAAGGCCTAATAAAAAATTCCATGGAAACTTTTTGCATACTTTGTTTTGGAAATGAATATTGAATATCTACATCATCAAGTGACCTCATTTCTTGGGAAGACATCCCTAGGCCATAAATTCCACATATATCAGGATTCATACCCTCCATACCTCATCAATACCCTCCATGATACCATCCACACCTCTTAATTTCCCCTTATTCCAATGCCATGATGAGGATAATTACAAACTTAATTCCAAAAATTGAATTAATCCTTAACCACACATATCAATCTTGAGATGGATGGTTGAGGTTGATTATGATAAAATCCAAAAAATTATAAATAGGAAGCCTCACAACATCATTTATAATCTTAATTAGTGAAAAGTTATAATGTAGGATTAGTTCCAAAAAGCTTTAAGTAACTAATGTTATAATTCCAAATTGATTCTAAGCCAAGCCAAGACACAATCCAAAGGTTCCAAGAGGAGATGAAGGTAGTCACACTCCATTGAAGAATACCTCTTGAAGCACAAGCTAAGAAAGCCACCACAATAAGCATTTTGTCACATCCAATAAAGGTAAAAGATTTTTATTTTACATTTTAGTTGTGTGTTTCATTAATGATTGTTAACTAAGCTCTCCATAGTGTCTAGGCCTAGAGATGTTATGCTATTAATGTATTTATTTCATCTTATTTTCATTTTAGAACTAACACCATAATAACCATCCTCTCTTGAGTCCAATTCCTAGATCACATAATGGCATGCTTGGTGGGACTAGACACATCCTACACCTAAAGGAGATCCTTTTACAACCTTCAAAAACTTATTTGAGATTTTAAAACTCTTAAAAATTGGTTTTCTAAAAAATTTTATCATTTTTGGTTGTTATAGTTTTTACATAGTAATTAATGTCAACAAAAATATTCACATCGGTTACTTAGCTTAACTGACATCAATCAGAAGAATTGACATCGATTAGATCTTGGTTGGCCATAACTAATATCAATGGTATTGACTGACGCCGGTTACTATGTTTTTCAAAAAAACATACACCTAAGAGTGACTTTTCCAAAGTTTCTTATTTCAAATTCTAAAGGGCTTTAAAGATAAAGGACATGCTAAATTTTTTTCTATAGGACTAAGTGGGATATCTGGTCAAAACATTTTTAAATCACTTTTGCATGCTTAAAGTTGAATTAGGAACTTTGTTTTGGTGCTTAAACAATAATTTAAGTGTTTTTGGTGAATTTTTTCAAAGTTTAAAACTAAGACCAAGGGATCAAATGAACACCACCAAACATTTCATTTGGGTTTAAAATTGAACACACTTGTCAATTTTTACTTGCAATAGTTGTTTAGATTAATCTTGTTTGGTAAAAAGAGGGGTGTTACATGTATGCTCTTCCCTTTATCCCCTATAGGGAACCCTTGGAATCAAAATCACATTTCTATTGTAAATATCCTAATCTAAGGCTTAGAAATAATGTCACCTAAAGCACTCTCCAAAAACTCGCTAAAGTTTGGGTGACCTTGAAAATGACCCTAAAGTCTTTCTACTTTCATGCTTTCTTTATTTTTATGTACCTTGGCTTGTGAGGGGGAATTCATCACCTCCCACAAGTTATTTAGGGAATATTTGACCTGGGGTTTCATCTCCCAACATTGATTTCATTTGAATCTTTTAAAATTACACATAGGATGTAGTGGTACTTTGGACATCACACTACACTGAGCAAACATCAGGATGTAGTGGTTGAAAAAAGGACTAGACCTTTTTGCAACAAGCCAAGTGTTATGAACCCAAAATTTATGCTTTTATTTTACATTGTTTGGCATTAAAGTCATTGTATAATTCATTCCCTAGATCATTCATAAACTTATTAGAATTTAGACAAATCCCCACTTATCTTAGAAGTATTATTGGTGTAAGGTGTGCCTCAAGGTTCATGTCTTAGTACTATCATTTGAGAGAAGGGGGTATAAAAACCCTACTATATAATGCATATTTACTTTTGGATAAACACTTAAAATCCTCTCAAATGACATATATTGATGGAATCTAATAGTACCAAGCAACCTTGTCAATTTAGGATATAAAGGTGATTAATTAGTTTATCTTGTCGTATTTTAAAGTCTTTTTTGGAGTCAAAACTTGGTGTAAACAAATAATCCAAACCCAACACATAGTTCAAATTTTACTTTGAATAAAGAGGCATTATTCTACCCATGTGAGATCATCTATTTGCCTTGTTCAAAGTTCATCAAAATATTGAGAGTCATATCATCCACTTTGGCATAGTTATGCTACCCACTTGAGTTTATACCTTTACCAAAGTTGTTTAAGTCTTTCACTTATAATTTAAATTTGAAATTTCACCTTTACAAGTTCATAGGGTTGATGTGTTAAGTGGGTTCACCATTTACACTAGACTTGAGGGAACTTAAGTTTAATTTCTAATTTAGGTTCACCATTATCATCACTTGATAGACTTAAGCCATTTTGTCCTAAACACTTACACTTTAAGTGTATGTACCAAAAAATTTTGAGTCAAGAAAAGTAGTGTTATGTTGTCAAAATTATGGAAAAATGTCTTTGCCTTAGAGAGTATTTGAAACAAACTTTTTTATCACACCTTTTGGGTAGTATTGTATTGTTATGCTACCCAAATTATTTAAAACATTATTTCATGGACCTTCTTACATAGAATTCCAAATTTATTCCTATGTATACCAGATTGATCCAAGTGTAATTTTGATCATTTGTTTAAAGCATAGTTATACTATTCACCTTTGTCTAGCTTTATTGTCAAAAAGAACCAGGTTTTATACCATTATTTATATGAAAATAAGTGATTGCTAAAGTGCCTTTTATTTCATACCTTATACCTAGTTGATAAAGTTCATGTCCAAGAATCAAATTCCTAGTGTTTTTTAGAAGTGTTTCAAATTCATTAGATTAAAACTTACATCAAATTTTAATGTCTAGATTTTGACGTCGTTTAGCCAAAATTCCTAGCACATGCCTTGTTTGAGCCTAGTTTTTGACACTGCATTTGGATATAAGACCTAACAACTTTTAATTTCCTAGATTAGACTGATTTGAAACAGTTCAACCTTAGAGTTTGACATTTTGATTTTTTAGTCTATTTACTTGCTTACCTTTGTGTGAATAGTGAAATGTTAGATATTTCACTCTAGCTTGTTTCCTTACAAATATTTGCATAAACCTTTTGATCCTTTTGACAAATCTAGATCAAGTTGAAGACATGATTTTTTTTAGATTCTATCCTTTTTAGAGTTTGTATAACTCTTTGACCTTTTATCACAAAGCATTGACTATGGATCCCAACATGTATTCCTACACTCATAGTGGACTCATGTATAATCTAGGGATTAGTAATGTAGTTGCATAAGAATAAATGGTGAAAGACCCCTATGTGGATAACATTACTTATGAGATGGATTCTTATCCTTCTTATAATACTCAATCAAGGGCACAAAGCCAAGATCCATTGGCTAACTATTTGGTTAATACACCACCTTACACAGAATAGGACCAAGAAAAAACCATGCAATACTTAACTATGATATCCATGGTGGATGAGCTAGTACTTCAATAGCCATATTCTACTAATTTGGCTTCCATGTATGATTCATATTTTTTAGACACATTTTTTAGATAACAAAGATGATATTTTGGTTAGGGCCATAGAGGTAGGGGCTAAGCTTCTAGAAGACTTTCCGCATGAAAATTTACCAAGTCTAGTAAGAGTGCCCCACAATATCATTTATGATAAACAAAATTATTTTATAAATCCTATTTATCTAGTCCAAATAATGTATCAAGACCCCAATATATCCAATCAAGGAATAAATATCATGGAAGATCACTTTAAACAAATACAAATAGCATATCAAACCTACCTAAATTTAGCACATGATTTCAATCAAATGAACATGGTAAGTAAGCCTCTCATTGATTTAGTTCCTTTAATAGGGGTGTTGATGGAATAAACTAAACAAAAGAATCTATGTTTTGATCTATTTGTATAAATTTCTTTAATAGATAACCTAATACATATGATAGTTATTAAAGAAGTGTCTTCAGCTTCTACACTAAATATTGAGCCAAACATAGTAGACAATGTGCAAACAACATCCAATCTTGATTAAAGTGGTACTAACACACAAAAAACTAGCCAACACTATGTACATATAGTTAATCTTATGATAAAATCATCATACCAAGGAATAGGAGTTTTTGTACCCTAGCCTCAACCAGTTATTTCCTCAAGTGTACAACCTACATGATTAGATAACTTGAAAATGACTAATGTTATGCCTCAATGATAGAATGTGATGAATCTTACTCCTCCTCAATAAGTAGTGAGTGGTATTCCACAACAATAAACATAGTTTAGTGTATAAATGCAATAGAGGACAAGTACATTTACACCTCAACTAGGGGAGACTAATATTCTACCTTGCTAGGTATTGACAAATATACCTCTTTAACCAAAGAATAATATGCCAGTCCAAAACCAAGTAATGAATAGCCAATAATGTGAAAATATTGGTCATCAACAGATGCTAAATCTACAACATGCTTTTATTTATTCACAAATATTAATGAAATAAGGAGGTCCCTATGCTTCTCAAGTACCTACTAGAAAACCATTGGTTCAAAATGTGCCACAAATCTAGAGATAGGGTCTTGGTCTGTAAGTTCCCACTCAACAAGGTTTGATTAGTCGGTATCATGTCCCTTTTTAACCACAACAGGCACAATATAGTTATATCACTTCATCCCAACCAAAAAATCCTCTAATTCAAACCTTTATCATTAACCCAAACTAGAATATCATGCAGCCAAATGTGCAATTTTAAGTACATCCTAATCCATCTATGCATATTCTTGGTCCATTCCCCAACTAATCCAATGTACCCCAATAGGTGTCTCCATCATACCCTAGTCAAAGTGTCCCACATGTGACCTCCCAACCATCTATACAAACTAATATTCTCCCTCAAACCAATATCCCTTCCAGTTTCCTATCCTAAGAATTACAACAAATGATGGACGCAATTGTTGGCATTGAAGCGAGGAAGTAGAATAAGAAGTTTAAATTGGATGATGTCTGTTCCTATCCATTCAACATGGAGTATTTTTAGATACCATTCCCTCTAGTATATGAACCACCTAAATTTTATAAGTATAAAGGGAAAGGTGACCCTAAGGCCTATTTGATTGAATTCTTTATCGCATGTCAACTAGTGGCATATAGTGACATATACCTCTTCTTGTTCTCTCTAAGGAGCTTGGCTAAACAATCCTTGGAGTGGTTTTTAAAGTTTCCAAAGAATATAGTAAGATAATTTGATGATATTTTTGATAAATTTGTGTAGCACTTTTCTTATAATCTTGAGCATGAGATTTCATTAGTAGACCTGACACAAGTAAAGAAAAAATTTGGGGAGAGTTTTACAAGTTATATATATAGTGATAGAGAGCCATTGAAAGTCATTTCACCCATATTTTACTAGATAAACAATTAGTTATTATGTTTCCTAAAAATTTACACAGTGAGGTAGCTTATCATCTGGAATTGTAATGTGCACATACATTCAAAGAGATCATTGATAAAGGTTTGTTGATCAAGTGAGTGCTCATAAATAAGGGGGTCATCAAGCTTAATTCAAATAATAAAAATCAAGGTATTAATCATATAAATTACCAACATCCCATCCAAGAACAAGCATCACAACTAGCACAAGCTAATAATCATGAAAGATCAAAGTAATTCAACCTAAATAGGAATGTTGTGAGAAATGGAGTAACCAAGTCTCGTCATGTCCAAACTATGAAGACATTATCTGCACCATATTTTCAACTTACTCCTACCCATAAACCTCTTCAACCAATACCACAAGTGCAATAACTAGAACCTACACAACAAATACAATAGCCTTTACCATTGCAAACCCCTCATCTTAGGAGAATTGTGTCTGCACATCGCATCTTTAGTGACACTGGAGAACCTATTGAATCTATATTACACAAGTTTGTTATTTCTAATTTTGTTATTTGGCATATACCAAAACATTATCCACATGGCACTCCTTACCCTAATCGGTACCATCAAAATGAATTCAGTGACTATCATCAGGTAAATGGACATAATCTATGGAGATGTGTCCAAATCAAACATTTAATTAAAAATATGTTGGAGAATGGAGAGATAAAAATGGATAATGGTGGTTCCAATTCCAATCAAAATCTTGGGATCTATAAAAACCCCTTTCCCTGACATAACAATTAATATCAATAAAACAATCAATAATAATAATGGCCAGTGTAACAACAAAATCAATAGTATCAAAATCAAAGGCTGAACTAGTAGAATCAACAAAATCAATAAAATAATCCACAATTATAAAAATATACAAAACTAAGGTCAGAATGGTAATAACCTACAAACCTACCATGCATTTTTACATGACTGCAATAGGGTTGTAGGTCATACTACAGGGGGTATCTTTAATTCCATCTCCATTAATCCTCAACCAAGTACTAATCAACCTCAACCATTAATAAACAACCATATTCATCAAAATCACATGGATAATCCTTATTTGAACTAGGTGTGCATACAAGTAAACCATCAAACAAGGAATTCCACTTTTAGATCTTATAGTGATAACTCATTCTTGCCACGTGACCATATGTAAGTGCACTAGTAACTGTGACTTGTCATGTCTAGTCCCACACCATTTCCAACATCGGTTAGTAATAATGGTCCAATATTTAATCTTGATTGTGAAATCATAACTCAAAGTTTGAATATTACTGTCTTAGTCCCACAACCATCTACCACTTTTCCTATCATCTAACCAACCATTCAGCCTTGGAATAAACCATTCACTCCTGACCAAGATAATAAGTTTGATATTATGGAATAATTGTAGAAGACACCAGCACAAATTTATATTTTAGATTTCTTTTATATGTCAATAATCCATAAAAACATCCTAAATGAGTTTTTGACCCAATATACTATTTCTAGTGACATATCCTTGATTAATTTCAAGCTTTGGTTGGACACCTAGCTCTAGCCCAACAAGTCACATTCAACCAAAGCAATATGTCTTCCCTTAGCTGGCTCCATAATAACCTATTGTACATTGAAGTTTTTATCAAATGACATAAAGTGAAATGTGTCCTTATAGACAATGGATCTAAAATCAATATAGTGTCCCTCAATCTCATCAAGCTTTTTGGGTACACAATGATAGATCTCTAGCTTGAAACAATAACTATCAAAGCTTATGATAATCAGGAAAGAGAATCATAGGGCACCATTAGTTTACCAGTTATAATTAGGCCTTTGACCCATGATACACTTTTCCATGTGTTGTACCTTGAGTTATCAGAAAACATGCTTCTTGGTAGGCCTTGGTTACATGAGATTCATGCAGTCCCATCAACACTGCATCAATATATCAAGTTTTCCCACTCGGGGATGAAGGTGAATATTCCAAGAGATTTACACAAGTATGAACACTACAAGCATCTTGAGGCTGAATTTTAAATATATAATTATTAGTAAGGTATGAATCCAAGCTCCAATTAGGATAAAGGAAAATCTATACTTATTGATCCTCATCAGATAATTTCATAGATACTAACACCTTAGACTCCCTATCCCACATGTCACCTCCTAAAGCTTCTAATTATTTCACTATATTAGATAATGGTTTGGAAAAATATGTGACCCATGACACATTTCATATCTCTAATCTTCCTTAGAATCTAAAAACGTTTGGGTGACCTAAATTCATTCCACATATGCATTAGCAACAAAAAAACAAAGATAATAGACTTGTCACCTTTATATTAACATCTAGCCTAGGACTTGACCCTCTTGAAGGTAATTAATCATGGTTATATAGTGATGATGAAGCTGATTGTTATAAAAATGAAAAGTATCCTATTCCCAATAGGATCATGGAGTGTCACAATTATGAAGGAAGAGGCCTTAGATCAAATCAACAAAGAACCATCACGCTGATTTCCATGACTAAGTATGAAATACCTTATAGACTTAGATTTAAAGTGCCTGGGGGTGACCCCACATATTTTATTCAAACTCCAATACCAACAACTAGTGATAATGATGACAATAATGAAATAGATTCTAATTATAGAATTACCTTTAATAACCTAGCTAAAACCCACCTATTTGATATCAATTCCATTTTTACCCTTACCCAAGCCATTCATCACAATTTATTGCCATTATATTATCCCCAACTGAAAGATTTGGACCAACAATAATATAGTCTATCTATTGATGAGTCTTAGAATGATGAGGCATTTTATGATTTCTTAGGCCTTAGAGATAATGTTTTATTGGGAGACCACAAATTAGGATTCTCAATCACATTAGATCCTATAGCCTATTTTGGAGAGTGAGTGAACATCCTTAACCAAAATCAAATAAGTAAAACATTGAGGTCCCAAAGTGAAAAACTCTTTGAGGCACTTTTTGACCAGGAAAAAAGTAAATATAAAGGCCAATCTAGTGTTGAAAACATGTTTCAGGCACCATTAGATGGGGGTGTTCATTCTTATTCAAATTTAGACTAGGAAACCACCAATGATGAACTTCCCTATGGATCTGAGTTCATTTTTGAGTAACAATAAGTATTTGATCGAATTCTCTAAGAATTTTTGACTGTTTTTATTACATGGCCAAATATCCCATTACGAGATTTAGATTCATCATGCCTAGGAGAGGTTGAAGAGCAAGTCCTAATAGAGGACCTTGACATAGTCCAATAGTTCAAGTCACTGCCTACTATCTTCAAAGATAGTTTGACCCTCCTAGTCAAAGATATAATAGAGGTAAATATCAAGACTCCATCAGACCTAAAATGGATAAAATTAGGAGTGTATCTCATTGAGGAGAAATGTGACATCTTTATATCTCTATTGAAAGAGTTTGTGGATATATTTGCATGGGCTTATTATAACATGCCAAGATTAGACCTTGCCTTGGTTCTGCACCACCTTGTGTTTAATCATGATGCCAAGCTAATAAAAAAAAACTTTGTAAGATACATCCTCACATTTTTGTATTAGTAAATAAAGAGTTGGAAAAACTCTTAGAAGTAGGTGTATTTAATCCATTGACTACTCTAAATGGATCTCTAATGTTGTACTTGTTAGTAAAAAGCCTGAAAGAATTAGAATTTGTACTAATTTTGAGGACATCAATAAATATTTTCATAAATATGATTTTCCATTGCCTAATATCAACATGATTTTCAACTCCATGGTAGGTTATGAAATGCTTTCACTCATGGATGACTTTTTAGGATACAATTGATCAGAATAACACCAGAAGATCAACATAAAATAGCATTCACGTCTCTATGGGGAACATTTTGTTACCAAGTGATGCCATTTGGCCTGAATAATATGAGATGTACATATCAAAGATCCATGACTATCATATTCCATGATATGATACATGATATTGTTGAATATTGTGTCGATGCCATACTAGGAAAATCCAAGACTAGAGTCGACCATCCAACAGTGTTGTGTAAGATATTTTAAAGACTATGAGACTACAAAGTCAGACTAAATCTAAAGAAATGTGTATTTAGTGTATCTTTATGGAAATTAACAGGATTCATCATATCTCATAGAGGTATTGAAGTTGATCCAACTAAAGTCCATACTATAACTGAGATGCCACCACCAACCAATTTGAAGCAAATTCATAGTTTGTAGTATAAGATCTAGTCCATCCAATGCTTCAACTCTCAGTTAACAAATAAGTGCCATCCATTTACAAATATTTTGAAGAAAAGAGTTACATTTCACTAGGATGATCACTACCAAATAGCTTTTCAACAACTCAAGGACTATCTTGTTAATCTACTTATTTTATTACCACCTATACCAAGAAATCCATTCTTATTATACCTATCAGCTATCGATTATGCTCTAGGGGAAATCTTAGCTCAAAATGATGATAATGTAAAGGAGCATGCTATCTACTACCTAAGCTATACCTTGGTTACATATGAACATAAATATGCACCTATTGAAAAAGCTTGTCTAGCCATGGTTTTTGTAGCTCAAAAATTACATCATTACATGTTGAATAATAAAACATGGTCATTTAAAAAGTATATCTACTCAAGTATCTAATATCTAAAATATCTTTGCAAGGTAGAATGGCTAAATGGATCATGATTCTGAGTGAGTTTGACATAGAGTATGCCAATCAAAAAGTAATCAAAGGACAAGTTCTTGCATATCAACTTATTGAAGCACCTCTCATGAACACACAACCACTCAAGTTTCCATTTCCTGATGAATCCATCATGACTAGTATTGATACACCCCTTGAAGAGTAGCCCTAGAAGCTATATTTTGATTGATCATTCACTATGCATGGATCAGGGGTTGGCCTATTTTTTATTACACCATAATGGGATATAATCCCTAAATCATTTATAATCATATTATCTTGTACAAATAACATGGCTAAGTATGAATCACTTGTTTTAGGACTGCAACAAGTAGTGTATTAGAATATATCTCATCTTCAAATTTATGGTGATTCTTAGTTAATTATCAATCATGTCATAGATCATTTTCAGACCAAAGATGACAAGTTTGTTCTATATAAATCCATGGTTAACACTCTAAAAAAAAAATTCCAACATTTAGTTTGAGCATATACTGAGGGCTAGTAATATAACTATAAATGTCATGGCTACTATCAATTATTTGATTCAACAAATTGATAAAGCTAGAGTGTATCAGTTCCTTATTGATAATTTGTTAGTACCAACTCATAAACTTTTAACTATTACCATGATTTGTGATATTGTTGGTCCTAATTCTATATGGTACTCAGACCTTTAAAACTACCTTCATGACCAAGTTCTTCCACCTAACCTATCTTGAAACAAACAAAAGCATTAATTCATCATTGCACTCATTATACTTTACTTGGATCCACCATTTACCACCATAGTTTTGATGGAACTCTTATTCATTGTTTAACTTTGGTAGAGTCTACATTAGCATTAAGGGAAGTTCACAAATGCATATGTGGAGCCCATTCTAGAAGGGTAGTCCTATCCAAATAGATTTTTCATACTGGTTATTATTAGCCCACAATAGATGCAAATGCCACTGCATATGTAAATAAATGTGACAAATGTCAATGACATGTTAATTTGATTCATGCCCCAGTAAAAATTCTAAAACCAATGTTGACACCATGGCCATTTTCTACATGGGGACTTGACCTCATTGGGAATGTTAACCCCACTTCATCTGATGGCCATAAACAAATCGTTACTGCCATTGAATTTTTCACTAAGTGTGTTGAAGTTATACCCCTCGCTTATGTTATTAGAAATCAAATATCAAAATTCATCTTCAACCATCTTATCTATCACTATGGTATCCCCTCTGACATTATATCTGACAATGGAGGATCATTCAAAAACAAATATGTAGACTAGTTATGTATTGAGTACAACATCACACAACACTTTTCTACAATATATTACCCTCAATGTAATGGCTAGGCCAAGGCATCCAATAAAACCATTTTCAACATTATAAAATATATTGGCAATGATGTTAGTCATGATTGACACCTCCAAATATTCCCTACCCTTTGGGTATACCATACCAATCATCATACCCCCACAAGATCCACTCCATAATCACTTGTTTATTGCACTAAAGCCATCCTTCCCATTGAGGTCAAATTGCCTTCACTATGTATCCCTTTAAAGAATGTCCTAGATTATCATGACTATCGAGTAGCTCTCCTATAAGAGTTGGACCTACTGGATGAGAAATGCACAACCATGCTCAATAATCTTCAAGCATACCAGAATCGACTCAAAGGCCACTATAATCAATGTGTGAAGTATCAAACATTTAAAATTTGTGATCTTGTTCTAAAATAAAGCCAAAAAAAGACCATGGATAAGAAGAAATATAAAGGGAAATTCAAACCAAACTAGATAGGGCCTTTCATCATCACTACAAATTATGGATCAGCAGCATATAGGGTTGCCACACCATATGGTCATGAACTTCTAGAGCCAGTGAATATTATTCATCTCAAGTGGTAGTATTATTTAATGCTAAGGTGTATTGTCTATAAGGACCATATTAGTTATGCCTTTTTGTCACTATTCCTCTTTGTACACATACCATTCTTATCCATCCTTTTTATCATATCCACTTTCCATTTTTGACCTATTAACCCAATGTGTTTTGAAGCCTAGCCCATTTTACCTTGGTTTTTTTCATTTATTATGTAGTTTTAACATCAAGGTATCTGATTAGTTCATTAGTTGGTTCAAGAACTTCAAACAAAGATCATATTTTGGGATAGTGTGATAGAAGGTTCGACAATTGCATCCTTTATTTGTTAGTCCTTTCTTACCACCACTCTTGATACTAATTATAATCACCTTTGGGAAAATTAGTAACATTGATCTATGCCATTTTTTCCTATTTATAACTGCCTATGGTAAAACTAGGGGTAATACTAAGCCTTGATGTACCAACTTACCACTTCTTATGCCATACTATGTATTATTATCAAATGTGCCTATTTTGTTTGAATTGGCTACTACACTAGTCAAATTCCTCCACTATAGGGGTAGAACTATAGTGACTTGAGGTCCTACTCTAGTACTATGTAGGTAGTACTCAATAATTTTTGAGATCAACTTAATCACCCTTTTCCCAATGCTCTCACAATTTTGTGAGCAATCTAAGTTTTAACGCTCTCACTATTTTGTGAGAAACCTAAGTACGGATGCTCTCACCATTTTATGAGAAACCTAAGCCACACTCTCACCATTTTATGAGCAACCTATGTATGAACTCTCTCACCATTTTGTGATATTGAACCATTTAGTGTCTCATCATTCTCGATTGAGTTATGACACTCCAAAACACTTCCAAAAATATTTCAAAAAATCATTAGAAAAGAATAAAACATTGACCACTTATTTACCTTAAGGATTCTGGGAACCCTTACTAAGTTATAAGCAAATCACTTGTCATTTATTTTCACCGTCCTTTTTGGCATTTTCTCTCACACACTTGCCATTTTTTAAGACTATTCTTATTCTTCTATCAGATCCATTCTATTTGTTTTCATCAGTTATCACATTTTTCCAATTCCCTGGGAGAACTACATTTGGCCTAAAGTTTATTTATTGGATATTACATCCATAAAAATATGTAGGTAGCATCCAATTTCCTAGTGCATATAGAGATAGCTCAACCATCCCCTTACTTTTCTTTTATTCCCACATTTAATTAATTTGTTAAGTTGTCACCTATTTTTTAGGGGCATTATTCATAGGATTTTTATTGCATTATTTGTTTGGTTGTTTCTGCTTATTTTGTTTGTTTGTTTACATGTTTATTTGATTTTAACACTATTGCATTGATTCAATTTATGTGTGTTCATTAGGGTGATCCCTTGTCAAAAATTACACCTGAATCCATCCGTATTCATATATTTAAATAGTCATCATGGTTTCTATCATTGGTGCATTATTTTCTATTAACTATTGGATTACGAGAGTCAGTCCTTATGCAGATTTTGGCCAATTATTTATGGTGTTATATAATAAATCCTACCATCACATGCTACAAAAAACCTCAAATTCAAGAAGTCTATTCAACAAATGGTGACATCTCTTTGACACTGACATCCTGATTTCATCCCAATCATATCCCAAATAGAGTAATTACCTTGAAAGAATTTCAAGCTTTATTAGTTCAAATGAGCATCTCCCTACTAGTAGGTTATTCCAATTCATCATTACCATTTATATCAATTTATCATCATCCTTGACCAATTTTATCATGTTTTCAATAATCGGGGTCCAATGATTATAACCACCTATGGGCAAATCATTGCACACTGTCCTACCTACATTTCTCAATAATTATAACCACCTTTGGGTAAATCATTATGTTACCACCACTTTATTGTTTTTACTATATAGGGGCATGTTATTATCTTTTTTTTATATCCTAACTATGGTAGCTCCATCTTCTCAATGATTATAACCACCTTTGGGCAAATCATTGTGTCATCATACCACATTACCACTATCTAGATACAATGCTTATAACCACCTCTAGGCAAACCATTGTACACCATCCCACTTGTATTATCAATTATTTTGAATAAATTTTCAATATCATTGTGTTTTAAGCCCATCATATTTCCTTTCTTTTATCCCTTCATTTTGCTTCTTTCTTTTTGAGGGATCGTTTTGCTGACCTACTTGTGCTAGTCATTCCCTTGAGCAGGCATCACATAGTTAGTATATCATAATTATAGTTTTAGGCATATAAGACCTTTTCATTATTTTATAATACATTACTATGCTTATATCTTACAACACCCTCCCAAACAAGGGCAAACTTTAGACACCTAAAACTAGACACCTATAACCTCTGACTAGGCTTTTGGCTAGTTTCCATCAAAAATGCACAATTTGGCCTAAAAACACTAAAACATGTTAAATGATGTGAAAATTAAATATTAAAATGTTATTTTTGGCCTAGGTATCCATAAATGGGGAAATGAAATTTATGGGCTAGCTAACTTTGATCAGTTCATTTCAAGTCAAAATGCCAATTTTGCACCCACGTGCTCTGGATTGCTCTTTCCTATCAAATATTTTACACAAGACTTGTGCCTTTGTTATTTTTTTTGGTAGCATCCTAAATAGAAATATGCATATAATTCATTTGATAGTGATTTCCAATTCCAATCCAATAAAATTTAGGATCAATAACAAGGCATTCTGATCAATTTGACTAATTTGTGCACAAAGTGCTTAATCATGCTTAAGAGCTAATTAACCCAAATCAAGGCCTAATAAAAAATTCCATGGAAACCTGTTGACTAATTTGTTTTGGAAAAAAGTATTGAATATCTACATCATCAAGTGACCTCATTTCTTGGGAAGACATCCCTAGGCCATAAATGCCATGAATATCAGGATTCATGCCCTCCATGCCTCATCAATGCCCTCTATGCCTCTTAATTTCCCCTTATTAAAATTTAATGATGAGGATAATTAAAAAATTAATTACAAAAATTGAATTAATCATCAACCACATATTTCAATATTGAGATGGAAGGTTGTGGTTGATTCTGATCAAATCCAAAATTCTATAAATAGGAGGCCTCACAACATCATTTCTAAGCTTAATTAGTGCAAAGTTATAATGCAAGATTATTTCCAAAAAGCTTTAAGAAACTAGTGTTATAATGCTGAATTGATTCCAAGCCAATCCAAGCCAAAATCCAAAGGTTCCAAGTGGAGATGAAGGTAGCCACACTCCATTAAAGAAGACCTCTTGAAACACAAGCTGAGCAAGCCACCATAAAAAAGAATTTTGGAACATCCAAGGAAGGTAAAAGAGTTTTCTTTTGCATTTTAATTGTGTGTTTAATTCATGATTATTAACTAATCTCTCCCTAGTGTCTAGTCCTAGAGATGTTATGTTATTAGTGTGCTTATTTCATCTTTTTTTCATTTTAGAATTAACACCATACTAACCATCCTCTCTTGAGTCAAATTCCTAGATCACAAAAACTACCCCTCACTAGGGTCACCATGGGGGTCGATGGGGGTGTTGACTTATTTTGGAGCCACCCATAGTTGGGGCTTGGGGATAGAAACTCTGAAGTAAAATTTTGTGAAAATACGTTATAAAATATTGTAATTTCATAGTTAATCTAAACCATTCACTATTAAGTTCTAGATCTAACTGTAGAAATTAAGTTAGTTAATTTTTACCTAATTTGTAACCCTCCTTTTATATGTGGGAATTGTAATCTAGTGGAAGATGAGAGTAAAGAGGATATTACATTAGTTGTATTCTAGGTTTTTTCTTCAATTGTTGGATTGAATATTAAGGACTAGCAGTTTATGTGTGGATGTAACACATATTGGGTGAACCAAATTAAATTTGTGTCTCTATTATATTATGTTTTATAAATTTTAATTATATATTTATTTCATTATTATTTCTCTACATTATATATTAGTAACATGGTTACTTCAACTACTAATGGTTGCCTCAACCACCGACAGTCTATCCAACCACCAATGGTCACCTTAACCACTGATGGTCATCCTAACCACCGATGGTCACTATGGAAGGAAATAATAGAAAGTTATTTTGATTCTATTACCCCCAACCAAATCTAATTTTTTGTGTCCTTGATTATTCACAAACCCCTACCTAATTTTTTAAAGCACACTTGACCCATTTAACACCAGTGTTGACTTGTTTATTGTTATATTAGTCATTTTAGTCTATTTTATTGCCAATTATTTATTATATTCAGTTTCGATAAATTTTGATTATTGATTCAAGTACTTTATATTTTGTTTATAAACTTAATTATTTGAAACATGTGAATTGATATCCCCCAAAGAAGCTCTTGCTTCCAAGATTTGGCTAATGCTAGGAAATCCACCTAGTTGTCTATCTAACCAACCATTTGGTTTAGTGATAATTAATATGAAGGCCATCCTTCCAAGATAAAGAGGAGCTCTACATAATAATATAATTCAATGTGTGCACAATCAAATAGGTTTTTCAACCAAAACTATATTTAGTTTCTTCTTCTTCCCCTTCTAAAATATAAGGTGAAATTCACTGAAACATTTTGGCATGCTCAGTAGGACCTTGAGTTACTCAGGTTTTTTTCTTGTTTACATATATATGATTTTATCTCTATTTTATGCACATAAATGAAATCAAAATTTTCTTTTGGGCTTAAAATTAAGTGCGTACATCAATTTATCACAAGCTTAGCTCACATAGTTTAGCTTAAAACAAATTAATTCTATTGTATCATCACCTTTTATTGCACACACAAAACAAAACCACCTTCATCAATTAAACATAAAAATTTTGATACAAGGATTGACTAGAATTTCATCACCTAGAGGTCACAATACCCTTTATTGTCAATCATACTTAGAGGTCATTACTAAAGGGAAAACCAACTCAACTCTCTAGTTGAGTATAAACTCTAGAAATCAATATATATTAAAAAGCACCTAACACCCTTATCACTATGGTGTGTGAAGTGAGGGGGTAGGCCCAAATACCAAGACACACATTGATTCTAAATATAAATTATTTTTAAGATCATAAACACAACTTAAAACCAACCATAGACTTCCTTTTTAGTACCTTCTCTACAAGCCAATTTCAATCGCACAATTTCTTGAAAGCTTAAGGCATAAACCAGAAGAGAGACTAAAAATAACTCTAATACTTAACATAATTTTTAGTGTGTGTTTGATTTCATTTCTCTTTTATTTTATTCTATCTATTTAAGTTGTTAGATTATTTATGTACTCTTTTTCCCTTATCTCATATGGTTCTAACTCATTAGTAGTAAAAGAACCTAGTAGAATAGAACCTGTTACCAAACAAATTAAACTCTTCTACCCCTCATCTATGGACTATGTATTTTAACTAGTAGACTCTCCTCACCCTTCAATAAGTCATTTTTTCCCTTGAGAAGTTCCCCAAGGAGATGCAGAGTTTTCCACCTTCTTAGATAACAATCCTATTTCCCTTTAACATTATCTTAACACCATGCCTCACTGTACCCCTACTTTGGTTCTACCTATGTATCCACATTATATCATGCCTTCCTACTTTATGTTAAAAACTTATATTAACATGGTCTCTACCCAACCATTAACTACCCAAGACTCTTCATCCACCAACAATCCCTTTGACACTACTATGGAAAACCATCCTGCCCAACCTACAAACACCCTTATACCTTCCATCCCTACCAACAACTCCTCCACATTAGGAGTAACCCAACCATTATACATTATACTCCCCTTATTATGGGAGTACCTAATAATAGCATTTTTAGCTATCATTGAGCTACCTCTAATCCATTAACCACTACCATGTATCAAAATCATATACTACCTATACCTTCTACCCTATCACCAATCACCACAAAGGTTACTACCCTTCCTTTGACCACCAACCTAACCACTACCTCTACCCATAGGTGCCCATTATACCAAACCTAGGTTACACCCCTAACCCACAAAGGCATGTGTCTCTACCTAATACCCAACCACCTATATCCACCTACCCATACATAGCATCTACCCAACCACCTATGTCCACATACCAATATGTGTTAGTTTCTCAACCACAAACTAATTATCAATATGTCACCCAACCACCATAATAGTTTATACCTTACAACTTTGTATGTGCACAACCCCAAACAAATCTAATGAATATGTTGATGGATAAGATGCCCACTTTATATTCATCAATCTCTAGTTCTTACAAGATCTTATCATATGACCATATCTATAATGATATCATCTACCCATCTATGCATATCATACCATATCCTCCTTAATGGGAACTTCCCAACTTCTCTAAATTTCAAAGTAATGAGGATACCCAAAAACACCTTAGGTCATTTAGGCATGCATGTTATCTAATTACCTATGATGATGTCCTCCCTATTCATACCTTCCCCATATCCTTGTCTGGTACAACATTAGACTAGTATAGTGCCATAACCAAACACTCTTTTTTCTCCTTCACATAGCTATCCCAAACCTTCTTGGATCACTTTTTTAAAAATATCTACAAGAAGGTTTCCATCACTAACTTTTAATCTATCTGGGAATTTGATGATGAATCAATTTTTGATTTTGTATCTCATTGGAGGAGCTTGATCAATCAACTTTTCTTCTCCTTATCATAACTCAGATTGATAAAAAAAATTATTAGGCATGTGAAAATTAAATCTCTTCTACATTGCATGTTCAAAGCTTTATAACTATTGATGAATCTTTTACCATGACACATAAGCTAGAATAGAGCCATCAATGAAGGAAAGCTAAAAATGAAAAATAAGAACTGTACCTATAAAACCAATGAGGATTTTTCCTCTAACTAAGAAACCAAACCAACACCAGGATCAAAATCAAGGGAAATATGAATAAAGTTATCCCTAAATCTACTTCTCCACCATCTATCAACCAACCAAGTTCCTCTAGTTCCTCAAAGTAAAATACGATAAACCAAAACTAGAAAAACCAAAAGCAACTCACTATACTTGGAGAATATTATGATTTAATCTTAGAGAAGTTATTGAAGGCCAACATCATAAATCCTCCTCCTATCAAATTTCCTCAAAAATTTAATTTATCTCATCCTAAACCTAGTTGGTACAATGATAATGACTTATGTTCGTTCCATCGAGTACTAGGGCATGATGTTAGTAGGTGTAACACCTTCAAGATCATTATCCAATCTCTCATTAACAAGGGGGAGATTATGTTTGATAACCCCAATGTACCTCAAAACTAATTCCTTGACATTTTAAAGTAAATTTTCCCCATTCATTCACCTATAAAAAATGAGAGTAACATGGTTGAGTGTTCTCACAATTCCCATACTGTTAAATGATTCTTGGCATGCTTATTACTGAAGAACCTACTACCTAATCTATCTATTCTTCACCCTCTCCACTTATTGAGGTGGTGGAGTTACCTTCTCCTCTTTTGGATACCCAAGATAAGTAATCAACCCTTTTTCCTTCTCCACTTATTGAGGTAGTGGAGCCATCAAACCCTCCTTCCACTGACATATTAGAATGGGCACCTATTTTAGCTTCTCCCTCAACCACCGAGCAATTTACTACCCATTTGGAGATCATTAGTGAAGAGGAAACCCCCATGTCTACACCTCCCATAGAGGATTCAACCATTCAAACCATATATCCTTTGATTGAGGAAAAGGATGAGGTTACCATATCTCTATCTCAACCTATGGGCTTATATTTAAAGTCCACTATCTAGGGAATAAAACTAGTCTACAAACCATTTTCTAGGTTAGTGTAGAAATTAGAATTTTTATCCAAACCTGAAATAGATCAAGCTAAGTTTTGATAGCAATTGGGGCTCCCTTACATTTCCAAACAAGAACCTCAAACCACCTCTTTATCAAACCAACACACCACTCCTATTATCTAAAACCCTATCTTACCAGCCAAACCAATAAAAACCTATACCAACATAATAATTACTCAACCATGTAATGCACCTAAACCCCAAAAAACCAAATCAACCTCTCCAACCAAAATGACCAAACCAACCAAAAAATTTTGGACCTTCCCTATACATAGAATTAATTACCCATATGTGAAAGTAGAGCTTACCTCACCAAACACAATAACCAACCATAAAACCAAATCAGTGAAGGAGGTAGAGCCAAAAAAATGATAAAGATCCAAACTTGTACCTCCCTTAACCTTATCTTCTATTTTGGGAACCCATTCCTCAACTTTGATTAGGAAGATGATTTTCCCAACCAAGACCCAACCATCACTATTGGTTACATTGGCACACTTTTTAACACACCTATCTTCACCAAACTAGTAATGACCAAGCTACCTACCTTAAAACCTCCTAGATATATTTTATCAACCTTCACCTTACCAAACAAGAACCATCAACTAAGATTACCATCTTACCCAAAACTTCCATCACCAAACCTACTCCCAAAAGGACTTCCACCTTACCAACCAAGACCAAAACCCCTAAACCTTCTCCACCTTAAGCTGAATCTTAATCTACCATTTTATAAAGGTTATTTCAAGCCTATTACTTAACCTTACCTACTATTATTCCATTCAAACCTCTTAGTTTAAAACCTATCTCACATAATTACCACCACATGTGCTCCTATCATAGGACACTAGGTCATGATATAGAGAACTATAAAGCTCTCCAAACCATAATTCATTGAATCTATGATGAGGATGATATATTAATATATCAACCCACCATGAGCCCTATACCAATCTGACTAACAATAACTCCCACCCAATTCCTACCTACTCTTCCACTCTTGTCTCAAAGTAATGAAGAATTAAACTAATCCCCTATAATAACTCTTCCTTTTATCTATACTATCCATGTGGTCACACGATCACATGGTCAACAAAAGGATAAGGTCAAGGATAAAGTGTCCATTCCATGGACATACCCATCTACCACCTCTCAACTAGACCAAAATAAAATACCTTCACCTTTAACCAAACCTAAGATATTTATCTTAGGTACCTCCCAATCACACCCCTTTGAATCAATTATGAGAGTGGTGCTCAAACAAATGCACTAAACCCTAGTGAAGATGAGCCTATATGAGTTGATTAATACTTCACCTCATCATCACCAAGTAATTATAGAGGCATTTTAATCAATATAGGTCTAACCTAAATACCTTTAACCTCTATCAACCTTTGTTGGTGCTCTCCAAATTTGCAACCTTATCAGCTTCAAGGATTTAGAAATACTTTGCATTCATCTTGATGACTTGAATCCCCCTTTATTTATTACTTCCTACATCAACCAAACCCACATCAAATGGGTGATGATTGATGGAAGAGCTAATATTAATATCATCTCCTCCCATGCCTATAACTAACTCAACCTGATGGATAATGTCTTGTTTGAGACCTCAGCTATCCTCCAATATTTCAATGATACCATGGCCACTACCTTGGGAACTATTTTTCTTCATATCTATTTAAGACCCTGTATGCTCTATAAACTCTTCTATGTAATAAAAGGCAATTTCTAATATAATTTTTTGCTGATACGACCTTAGATCTACTCCATGGATTATATCCCCTCTAACCTTCATCATTGCATTAAATTCAAGCATGAAGGTTAGGTTATCACTATACAAGTTAAACCAAGTCCTTTTTAATCATTCAACATGATTTACCAACTCAACTATGTACTTCTACCTCCATCTATCACATCCCCCTTAGCCAAGGATAAGCCCTCAACCATGAGAGTGAAAGTCATACCTTCTTCCTCCAATGAGGCATCAACTATCTCATCCATATCCTTTGATCAAATCCCCACTTCAGACCACTTCAAATCCACATTCTAACATATTTTATTGGGAGAATATCACCTCTTTTCCCTTGACACTTTCCCTACTCCCCAAGAGTATGGGAAACATAACTACCAACCTGGGTATGACCTTAAGGTCAGAACCATTATTCCCTTTGGACCTCACCACTATCAAACCCATTTCATTTATGGGGGACTTGAAAAACCCCTTAGTTCTTCCACCACTTCTCTTTCACCTTGACCATTTACCATCAATTTCTCCTACCTAGATAAACTATGTTTTGCCAAGACATACCTCCATAAGTGTACATGGAATCGATTTAGTCTTGGATGATACTAACATGGCCCACATGAGTTGATTTCTATTTAGACTATAAATAATCATGAGAAACATGGATTTAGTTTCATTCAACCTACCAAGAAGTAAACTAAACCACCTAACACCACCATTATTGAGGAAGACACCCCTTCCTCACCAACCTCTCCTCTACCTACATGTGAAGACAATGACATCATCCAAACTAATTTTTTTAATCAATATGATAAGCCTCAAACCCATAACTTATCAAAAGGAAGAGATAACTATAACCATCCCTTTGACTCATCCTAAGATGATAGGAGATGACTCTCTTACCATTAACATTTTTCAATGCTAAGATGATGATTCCATTCTCACCTACCTTTGTACATTGGATTCTTCTATCCATAAATCCCTTCCTCCTGAGACTTTGACCATGTTGAATGAATCCACCATGGATATCAACTTAGGTACTCTAGACAACCCCTAAATTGTTAAAATTGGCCATTCATTAAATGTCTAAGAACTTCAAGACTTCCCCTCCTTCCTCCAATATTATAACATAGCATTTTCTTGGTCTTTTAGTAACATGCCTAGAATTGACCCTACCATTTCTACCAATAACATAGTCACCAACCATGATGCCAAACCCATTAAACAAAAATTTCAATGCATCTACCATTACGTATCCCTTTTTGTTAAAGAAGATATTTAGTATCTTGTAGCTATCAATTTAATTTAACCCATTGACTATCCTTAGTGGGTCCCAAATGTTGTACTTATCACAAAAGCTATAAGGGGGAATACACATTTATGTGGAATTTCATGACCTCAAATATGATTACCCCAAATATGACTTCTTGCTATGAAGCATTGACCATATAGTTGATCTTAAAGCCATCCATGAGATGTTATATGTCATGGAAAAATTCTTAGGTTATAATTAGATCTTAATTACCCTTGAAGATTATCATAAGATTGCCATTACCACCCCATGGGGAACCTTTTGCTATAGAGTCATGCCTTTTGGATTAAAAAATGTTGGTGCAACCTACCAATGTGCCATGATTTATGTCTTCCATGAGCTTATCCACAATATTTTAGTGTATTATGTGTATGACCTTCTCAAAAAATACAAACTTTTAAAGGATCATTTAGCCATTATCAAGATAATCGTTAAGTGACTTATCAATTACCATGTATACCTTAACCCTAAGAAGTGCATTTTTGGGGTCTTAGTTAGAAATATCATTAGTTTTACTATCTCCCTTTATGGAATCAATGTTTATCCCACCAAGATAAAATAAATCCCTGACATACTTCCTCTAATCAACCTCAAACAAATCTGTGGTTTGTAAGGGAAACTCAAATCCATTCATCACTTTATCTCCTAACTTTTAGACCAATGTCAACCCTTCCACCACCTTCTAAAAAAGGAAATACCTTTCACATGAAATATTTACAACCAAAAGGCCTTTGATTCAATCAAAAAGTACATTTTTCTCCATTTTTTCTCACCCCTCCCAAGGATGAGCAACATTTCTACGTTTATATCTCTACCACTACCACTCCCTAGAGATAATGCTTGCTCATCAAGATGAAAACACAAAGAGAAAGCCATCTACTATATCATTCACATGTTTTTAGATTATGAGACTCAGTATATCCATACTAAGAAGCTTTGATTAGCCTTATTCTTCATGGCCACCAAACATTTCCACTACCTCCTTAACCACAAAACTTATGTCATAACCAATACCAACCCACTCAAGTATATTCACTCCAAACCATACCAAAACTAGCATATGGTCAAGTGGCTCATGATTTTATCAAAGTTTGATCTTGGTCTCCTTCAATAAAATTCAATTAAGGGGTATGTTATTGTTGACCAATTTGTATAGGAACCACTAAAAGACAACCAACCTCCTCTTCTTGAGTTTCTTAATGAGTCCATCATGATCTTCTATTAGGTAGACTTTACTTATCAAGTCACCATGTTATTTGATAGATAAAAATGTCAATATGGTGGGGGAGATGACACCATCATTATTACCTTTGATGGTGAACCACTTCCTTTATCTTTCAAGCTTGATTTTGAATGTACCAACAATATGGCTGAGTATGAAGCTGTAGTCATAGGCCTTCAAACTATGTTATCCTTAGGAGTCAAAAGAATAAATATCTTTCATGACTCCCAACTTGTGGTCAATAAAATCCATGGGATTACTAGTTTAATAATGATGTTTTACAATAGTATAAATAACTACTTAATTGACTCTTAACATTATTTTAATACTATTGTATCTAGTCAACCTCATGATCTACTAATAAGTTCACTAATACGGTGGCTTCCTTTAACTCTTAGATCTTGTCTACACCTTCTGAATCTAAGCTATCTATTTTTATCCATATACTTACGTAGCCTTCCTATGCCAACCTAGATTCTCCCACCATTTTCAATGTGGAAGAGACCCAACCTGACCTTTGGTATCAGTAGACCTTTGACTATCTCAACCTTGTCATCTTTTCTTCTAGGATTTTTAGGAATGATCAGAGGGATTTTATCTATAGTACCTCATTTTATACCATTATTTTTGGAATTATTTACAAACATGTCTTTGATGGTCTCCTCTTCCATTACCTACATGGTCATGAAGCCTCTCACACTATCAATGAAACACATAATGGTATCTATGGGAGATACTTAAGTGGCCTCAGCATAGATAAATGCATAATTTACCTAGGATATTAATATCCTACCCTTAACCAATACTATTGTGATTATGTGAAAAAGTGTGTTAAGTATCAACAACATGCCAATTTACATCATGCACCTATCCATAGTCTTCAAATTTCCACTAATTTTTTCCCTTATCACAATGGGTTATGGACCTTATTGGTGAGATTAACCCTCATTATTTTTAAAAAAACCATTTTATCATCACTAAAATATATTATTTTACCAAATGGGTAAAATATATTTCTTTAGTCTCAACCAAAGAAGAATATATTATCAACTTTATCAACCATCACATCATCTATCACTTCAGTGTTCCTCACAAGATTATCACTAAATATGGTAAATATTTTAATAATAAGTGAGTCCAAGGTCTATATGATTCATTAAAAAATAAGTTAAATTTATCCTCACCCTATCTCCCTAAAGCAAATAGATAGGTTTAAGCCTCCAAAAAAACTCTTAACAATATGCCAACTAAAATGGTTAATGCATCTGGTCAGGATTGGCATTCGCACATCCCCTTCACCTTATGGGTATATCACACTAGAATTAGGACCCCTATGGGTGTTAAACCTTTATCTCTTGTGTTTTTAGTGGATGCCATCTTGCCTCTTGAATTCCAAATACCTTCTTTTCACATATATTTTTAAGATCTCATTTTTGAGGATGACTATCATCAGCATCACTTAGCCTAGCTTTAGCTACTTGATGAAAGTCACTTAGTAGCCATTATCCATCATCATTTATATCAATATTTGATCAAAATTATCTATAAAAAACACCTTAGAGTGTGATAATTCAATAGTGGAGACCTTGTCCTAAAGTAAAATCAACATGTCACCAATATGGAGAAAAGCAAGTAGGGTAAGTTTGCTTTAAATTAGATTTGATCCTACATCATTACCCATAAGTATGGATAAGGACCTTACTAGTTTTCCTATCTTGAGGGAAACCTAGAATCTAAATCCTTCAATGCTTCACATCTACATTTATTCTTCTATTAAGAAGGATCAAGTTCACTTTTTGTTTTAACTTAAGCTCATCCCTTGCTTTCAATCATATTCATCTCCCTATTTTAGGGGAAAATTATTAAAACTAAATCTTGTGATTATCCATCATAGTCATAGCCTAATATTGAATAATGGGTACCATATCTCTACCCATGGAATGATTCTCATCTTATGTTTTGCCCCTTTCCAAGGTGGATTCCCATGATCATTGTCACCTAAACCTCTTTACACCCAATGAACCTTCTTGTGATTTTTGTTTTGCCTTCCTAAAGTTGAATCCTTAAGCCAATATAAGCAAGTATATGTCAATAAAAATCAAATAAAGCAATAAAAATAAAAATCCCTACCAATATCAATCATGGGTCATTCCTAAAATATATAAACTACTCCCTTAAAGGACAACTATTGAAAACATATTTGAAATTGTTCAATGTAATGTGGATTTATCCCTTGAAGGACAACTATAAAAATAAATAAAAAAAGAACAAAAACTTAGATCACTCCCTCAAAAAATAATTAAAGCATTTGTCAAAGTGATTAATTTCTTGGAAGCTTCCCACATCGATCAAATTCCCTGACCCTCCTAAGTAAATAATTAAAATACCCATTATCAAGAAATGGAAAAATCTATATATTTTTGAAAGCCACAATCAGCTCTCATAAACAAAACTAAATATTGAAGCCATAAATGGTTCTCATGAGTAAACTCCCCACATCAATTAGTCTACACTTTATATGGCATAGACTTGTTTATACTATCTCTTTGAAAACCTATAGAAGAGGCATGCATAGAAGAGGCATGCTAGTCTCACATGAAGGTTCCATTTTCATCCATCCCGCCTTTATACACTATAAGTAAGTTATTTTTATCTTACTTAACATTATGTGATCTAGACACCCTTTTTAATCAACTAATGAATGCTAATGTGAATCATTCAAGGGCCTTATGTTCATTAAGCCAATCCATCTTTGGTTACATTTTAGTCCTTGTCAACAAAAATCATTGTGCCCTCTTCCTATCCTATCATGACTAGTTGATATTTCATTACAATGTTTGTCTCTTGATTATCTTCTTTGTTCTCCCATATAATGTTGTTGATTAACTTACCTAATGTGTTTTATCTTAAGATAAATTAGCAATAAGCATATTCACATGTGTCATAAGCAAACTCATAACCATAATCATAAAAAGTATAATAACACCATAGCATCCATCAGCAATAAAAAAATCAACCATTTTCGTTGCATGTATAAATCTAAATAATGAAGCATATACTCATTAAAATTTAGCATGTCATAAAGCATAACCATAAATAAAATCCATCTCATTACTATCTATGTAAGTGTACAAAATTATCTATCATCCATCATAAGCATAATCCATAAGCAACATAAACATTCACATCATAAGCATCCATAAGAAATATAAACATCCATCATAAGCATAATCCATAACCAATATAATCATCCCATCATAAACATTAACATCAAATAAAACCATAGACCATGATCATGAGTAATGGATAAATATCACATATATAATTCATGAGTTAAATAACATCATAATGTGGACAAATAGATATACATCTCTCTCTCTCTCTCTCTCTCTCTCTCTCTCTCTCTCTCTCTCTCTCTCTCTCTCTATCTATCTATCTCTCTCTCTCTCTCTCAAAATTTACATCTTACCACATCACCTCATAGGTCAAAATAAAAATGATATACGACATAATATAGTACATCATAAACTATGTCCTGTTTATGCCCCAAGGGCACCACTATCTCCTAGATTCTATTTTTTACCCCTTTGTAGTACTTGACTGTCCCCTAGATGTACCTATCTATCAAATTATAGGCACTAATCATTGAAATGGAATCAATATGTTGGCACCACCTACTAAACTCACTTTATACTCACCTTATTGAGGCTCCATAATAAAGTGAGTGAAGACTATAGCCTCATAGTATCATAACTCCTAAACGGTGGATATGTACCTCTACATATTAATGGTCCTTACTAGACCTATTGGAACTACTACTACTTCTCTATCCTATCTTAGAGCATTTATATCCTAGGTGACTTAGGCTAGTGTACCTCTAACCTAGTCCCTCTCACCTTTCACAGTGGCTAGTTGACCTTGTAATGTAACAATCTAACCCTATAATGTAGTCACCCAACCTTATAATATTATGACCTATTCTTTTAAATGGCTAGGGATACTCCTTCTTATCTATCAGGGCTATCCCTTTATACTTGTGCCCTCTGGCCCCCTCTCCTAGCTAGATCTACATACATTAGCCTCCTACCAACATCACCATAACTGAAATTAGTAGTAGTATATAGATCCTAGTATCATGCCATGTACCCATTTTCAAAGATGATGTCATCTATTTTTGGCCTGTCTAGAAGCTCATCATAATCAAGTAATATTAGTACTAGATGTGGCTCAAGAAATAAAACCTTTTAGTCCTCATGTTTGTATCTAGGGAATGTGCCTAGAATACCCTAAACTAGGTCAAACTATCTATGCACCTTGTTAAAGGGGATAAGCTCTATCCTCCCCATCCCACCTATTGAAATCCATCTATAATTATGTAGAGATAGGTTCTATCTCCTATAGCTAGGACATATTAAATATTAAACATAGGGTTTCCAAGTAATGTCTCTAATCACTAGTGCACCAAGTGTACCCTTGAACCAATCTACATCATGTGTACCTCCCCCAACACCTAAAGTGGTAAAGTCACCTCACCACTACATGAATACAACTAGTAAACTTATCTAGGTGCATTCCACCCATGGTAACTCCACTAGCCTTAACACCTAGATGTGTAGGCCTAATAGTGTAGAGCCAGACTAACACTAATACCATACCTCATATGGGGATTAAATCCTGACAAATCCTTTTATATTTTCACTAAGATAATAGGTTCCTATCCAAATATAGTCTACCCTAGTAGTAACTCAACCATCACCCCTAGTAGTAACAATGGAAATCTCCCATTACTTGAGTCAGGAAGAGTAAAGAATGAAATAGAAATCATAAACATAGTCACCAATCTCCTATCACTTAGTACCCTCTTTTACAACATGTTATAGCTAAATCCACTAGCATCCCATCTGACCTAATCACAATCATTAATATAAAATAGCTTAAGGTGATGCTTATGCTCCTCCCACTCTATATAGTAGATCAGATCACCTTTTAGGGGTAACTATATAATTTTGTGCATGTCTTCTAGTAGAATCATGATCTTGTTAGTTTGTAGTAAGAAGGTGTTCATATCTAGATCTCATATCTCAATGAATGCTATGATCATGGATGCATCTTGAGACACATACTGATGATGCATCATCACTCTTAGCCCAACCTCCTCTATATGGGCCCAATCAACTAGGGTCATCCCTTGTGGTTCTCCATAAAGATGCATGACACTTGATCATGCATCTGTATATACTCCCAAGCCTATGAACATTCATTAGCAAATAACCTAGTTACCTATACTATTCACCAACCTTACCTAACCTTAACCTATTTAACCATCACCCTTTCTAGCATTTACCTCTATAAATTATACTCTTTTCCTACCCACTCATTCTTCATGTCACCTAAAAACATTTACCCAACTCACCTAGAATCAACCATCTACAAATTTAACACTATCTCCCACCTAATCTAACCCAAGACACTTTTTTAGAATTCAAACAAAAAATTAGATAGCTGAACTATCAATGGTCATGATGACTGCTGATGGTTAGACATCCATAACGTTATGGATATTGACCTTCATCGATTAGACATGACCATTGATGGTTACTATGTGTGTTCTATGAGTGAAACACCCAAACCCTTGACCTACCTACACTATAATAAAAATACCCACTTACCCACAAATTCCCTCACTTTACACTCAAACCCACCCCTAATTAACCTACCCTTGAAAAATTCACACATTTATCCACCTATTTTTTTAAAAACACACAAAACCCTATCTAGGGCACAAACCCTCAAACCTACCCAACTAACCAACTAACCAAGAAATCAAATTAAAAGTTAACTACTATAGGTATGCACACCTAATTTATCAATTTTAAATCATCCCCTACCTCCTTTCATGACCACCATTATGGAGTCAATTATAGACCTACCTATCCTCATATTCATCCATGCATGCCCTATATCTTGTCTTGGTATACCTCAGTCCACCTCAAAAATTAGATGACTTTTGAGTAATCACCATCAATAATTCCTCACCCAATGTGCTAAATAATAGAGCCCCAAAGTCAAACAATGACAAAAGTTCAAATGAGTAAAAAATAATTCACTTTTCACTTTTGACCCATGGCCTTTTAGGGTTTGTACCTTGATCATAGATGGTCAAGGTAACCATCAATGGTTTCCCTTGAGTATCTTGATCATTGACTATCAAGGGGATCAACTTTCTTATCTCAGTTAGATCATACCCTTTTTTAGTAGAACCAAAACATAAAACCCACCCCAACCACATCATCACCTCACCATTGGTCCATTTCAGCCCAACTAGTACACATTTTCAATGATTTTTTCCTAGTCATTTGACCACCATGACAACATTTCCATATTGACCACTTTTTTCACTTGTACCACCTCACACATACTAAACCCACTTGTGTCTTCTTGAGAGCACTTCCTACCTCAAATACCTATGACACTTGACTAGTTTTTGTTTTCACCTAGACCACTTCCTACCTTTGATACCCACTAAAACATAGACATTGCCTAGGAGATTTATGTTTATGAGTGTTCCAAACAACCATACCTAAATGCGGTCACATAGTCCACTTATCACTTGTCCTTTTAGCACTGACCCTAATTTTACCAACTATGGTAACCTTGTCAATACATGATCTAAGATATCACACCTTTTGCAACACTTCATGCACAATTTTTTTATTCAATGCCTAACCTATCACTCACCTTCATGACATCTACCTTTGTCATCACCTTTATCCACCTTATCAAAGCCATACCTAATTTTGTTTACCTCATAAAATCCTAGTTTTAATGGGAATACCTCTTCCCATACTCAAGGTAACCAAACCTTCAACTAATAATCCATTTTTATTCCTTTTTGATTCAAATAGACATAACTAAAAGGGGGAAAATATAAATACCATAAATCCACACACCATGATCCTAAATGTTGAAACACCCCTAGACCACTTTAGGACCCCCTTAGGACCAATCTAACATTTCAAACCCTAACCGATCCCAACCATGGTTAGTTTGCTTATCTTAACCTACCATTTTATCCACTCTGTACCTTAGCCATCGATTATTGATGATCAAGATGACTATTGATGGTCACCTTGACCATTGATGCTCAAGGTGCACATTCTTAACTAACAACATGAAAAACATCTACCTTTATTTTCTAAAAATAGCTCATCTAAATCTATGTGTGAGCTATTGTATGTGTGATTTATTATTGTAAATATTGGTTAACATCTTATTGTACCTATCCTTTATTGCCTATAAGAAGAGAGGATTAGGGAGGTGAAATCAATATGTAATTTTTATCAAGAGCTTATGTATCTAGAGTCTCTTTTTTACAGGTTAATCATCATAAAAAATATAGTGATCCAACCATCACATCAGAAAGCCAGCTTGCCACCACCACTCTACCAAAGCATAATATATTTTTACTCTATCAAAATCATGCCAAAATCCACCAATAGGCCAACTACTTCAACCACTCATCTAATCAACCTTTAGCAAAATAAGTACTTATTTTTTTATATTCATTTACTTTATTTATATTTCATAAATAACCTAACACCGACCCATCTCTCAGAATCCAAATTTATGATCCCATCAATCATCCATTTACCAACCCAAGCCTACACATAGTAATCAGTAATGATTGCTTTAACCACCTATGATCTATCCAACTATTGATGGTCACCTTGACTGTTGATGGTCACCTTGACTATTGATGGTCATCCCATTCACTGATGTTCACTATGGTAAGAAATAACAAGTTATTTTCACCCTCTTACCCCTAACCAAATCTAATTTTTTGTGTCCCTACTTGTTCATAGACCCCATTCTAATTTTATGAAGCATACTTGACACATTTATCACTAGTGTTGACTTGCTTATTACTATATTAGTCATTTTAGTCTATTTTATTACTAAGCATTTCTTGTATTTAGTTTTAGTACTTTTTTATTATTGATGTAAGTACTTTATCTTCTATTTATAAACTTAATTATTTAAACTATGTGGATTGACAACCCCTAAAGAAGCTCTTGCTTCTAAGATCTAGATAATGATAGGTAATCCACCCAACTATCTATCTAACCAACCATTTTCTTTAGTGTTGTCTTATATGAAGGTCATCCTCCCAAACCAAACAAGATCTCTTCCTAATCATATAATTCAACAAATGCATAGTCAAATAGGATTTTCAACCATACCTCTATTTAGTTTCTTCTACTTCCCCTTCTAAAATATAATCTGAAATTCATTAAAACATTTAGGTCATGTATTGTTTTCATCAACCTATTTGGGCATGTAGTACCCTTTTCTTAATGAATTAGTTTTTCATATACCAATAATATCATAGAATATGTGGCCCTTATCCTAGGCCTTCAAGTAGCTCAGGCTATCCAAACTAAATCAATCAAAGTTTATAGGGATATATACTTAAATTTTAATTAGATTACATACATCTACCAAACTAAATAATAATGAATTATTCCCTACAATAATATGACGTAATGTTTACAAGCTCAATTTGGAAACTTATTTATTGAAAACATTCCATGTAAAGACAATCATAATGTTGATGTAATGGCCAGTGCAAAATCATTGATCCCTATTGACATAGATGAAGAAAAGGAAAATTCACTATCAAATGATTACAATATCCATTAGTGTCCCACACCAACCTCATAGCTCTGACGGTGTTAGTTACCACACATAGTATAATAGTGTCCAAATGGTTCTATAATATATACAATTTTCTACATAAATATATTACACCAGACACTTTTATAAGGAATAAAAATGACATAATACAATGAAAATTCCTCTAACATGTGATTATTAGTGGGGACTTATTCAAATGATCTTTTGAGGGACACTTACTCTGATGTTTGATAGTCAAGGATGTTAAGTTAGCTATCAGATAAGTACATGATAATGAATGTAGTGACGATTTCAATGGTAAAGCAATGTCACACAAATTACCTAGACAAGGTTACTATTGGCCAACCATGGAATTTTTTAGGAATACACCAAGTTATAAGATAGATATCAATGCTATATTAACTTGTACCATGTCCCTTTACATCAACTATAACCCAAAGTATCCCCATGACCATTCATGTTATGGGGTTTTGATCTAATTGTTAAGATAAATCCAAAAAAAATAGGTCACAATTTAATTATCATAGCTACATAATACCTTATAAAATAGGTGGAGGCTATTCCACTACAATCCACAAAAGGAGAAGATATATGTCATTTTCTCATGACCAACATTATTTATTGCTTTAGCCTCCTAATGACCATCACTATAGATAATGGAACTTATTTTAAGAAAAAAAAATGAATATATAGTGTGCTAGATATAAAATATGGAACACATTATTTAATCTGTACTATACATAATTTAATGGTCCAATAAAATATACAAACAAGATAATTAACATTATTCTCAACAAAAAAATTACCAACTTTGGTGATGATTTACATAATCATCTTGTCTATGCATTATGGGCCTACCACACCATTATTCACACAGTAATAGGAGCTAATCCTTATTCACTAATATATGGAAAATAAGTAATTATCCCAATAGAATTATAAATATCATCCTTATGGGTATCCTTAAAAGGGACCATTATAGATGATAAATATAGAGAAAGACATCTCCATGAATTAGAATAGTTGAATCACACATTTATTCAATCCACATAGCATCTTAGATCATATCATAAATAAATCCAACATACCTACAATACTCAAGTTCATATCAGAGAATTCAAAGTCAATGATCTAGTGTTAAAATAAAATCTCAAAAATGTCAATGCCAAAGAAGAGAACAAAGGAAAATTCAAATGAAATTAGCTTGGCCCAAATTAGTCATAGAAAATCTTAGTGCAAAAGTATACAATCTATCTTTACTTTATGGAAACATAATCAAAGACCCATTAAACATCATGCATCTAAGGATATTTCATATCTAAAAACTATTTTCATATTACTTTTACATAGATTATATCTATAAAATATAAAAAAACATAATATGTCAAAATCACAAAAACATTCAATACATCTTATAAAATATACATTATAGATTTTATGTATTTTCATGTTTACACTTCTTATATTTAACATATACTATATATGTTACTTATGTTAGCATAGTCAATTTTTATCATACGTGCATGTTTCACTTTTTTTTGTCAAATACTTGTAGATTGATACATAACTAAAGTCCACTACAAAAATCTGGATTTTCTACTATCCACCCAGTAGGGGCATATACACATATATACACTTTCTTAATTTGATACATTCTCTAATTTGGGGGAATCCTATACACATTTTTTATTGCCAAGTTATATATTTCTAAACTCTAAATCATAGATTTAACATTATTATATCCTAATATTAATCATCCTACACATACTTAGATTTTTTTCTAACTTATACTATAGAATTATTATTATGTACATTTTATCTCTTATAAAAATTTGTATGACATATTCATGCATACTTTCATTTATATTTTTCCTAGTTTGGACTTTATTGTGTCTCTATGCTTCTTTTATTTCAGGGAGTTTTAATATGTCATGATATATGGCTCTGTGCCACTTCTTTTCATTATATGTATACTTTGGACATGTTCCTCTATCCTTGTGTGTGCGTTCATGAATATGTATGGAAATATTTGAACATCCTTTCATGTGTCTCTAAGCCAACTTGCTTGTTGATTGTGTATGTGGACATTTGAACATATTCTTGTATGTCTTATTTTATCAAATTTAGTGACATGTGCCCATGTCCCTTATATTATGGCCCCTTGAGATACTTTTCATGCCTCATGTGTGTTGTATGTATGATTTATTTTATTCATCATCTCCATAACACTTGTATCTTACCTGTTACACAGTTTCATTTTAGACTCTATGAGGGACCTCGTGCATATCCCCTTCCTACTTGGGTGTTGTGATGACATCATGCCCTATCCCCCTATATAGCTAATTAGTTATTACTAAGATATTTTTTCCATATATATTTTTATATCTATCTTGATAGCCTTGTGAATGTTAGACCTAACATACATCACACACTACAAACTTATGCTCATATTAGCTTACATTATGATGTTATGTATGTTCATCATATTGGTTTATTACATTCATATCATATATGCTACATATAACATACATTTTTTAAATATTTTTTATTTTAATAGCATTTATTTCACATGTATAACAACTCCCCTCAAAAGAGGGGTCATTCATAAGGGTTTGTCATAGTGATTAGGCTATCCAAATGCACTCAGAGTAAAATTTTCATCATACAAGATCAGAACATAAATATTAGATTTAGGAAAACATCATGAGAAATAATGACATAGATATCAGTTATAGTGGCACAAAAAACATAATAATTTTAAATTAGTGCCCAAATTGGTACACTAGAAATGTTACTGGCCAAGATATGGTGTTATTGTCTAGTAGCCTCAATCTAAGAAAATTTATGTTTGGCTAGAAAAGTATAGCAAGTATAGTCCAAGTTTGCACATGTTCAACTAAAAATTACTATTTTTGGCTTAGTTTAACTTAGATTCATACCAATTTTCTCATATTGGGGGCATCATGTGTGACATGATCATTCATATTTTATTTTAGATACTCAGATACAGATTATTACAAGTCAACCTAGAATCCATATTCTCAAATATCATATTTGTAAGGTATGTTCATGGAACATTATTTTTATATGTTCACCAAATACACTAGTTAATAAAATGGATTGAAAAAATCCATGTCACTCTACATAATACACATTAGACACCATGTTCTATGTTACACATAATATTCATACCTTATTTCATTTATAGTGGTTGGTATTCCCAAGTGGCCCAAAACCACCTAATATTCTCAAGTGGTCACATAGTTGACACATCTCTAGTTACATCACATAATTTTAGTTTTATATGTATATACTACACATGGGTATGCAATGATGGATTCATAGATAACCTGAGTTATTTATCCACCTACATGAGATGGTTGGACACATCATCAATCCAATCTAAGTTATTCACAAGTCATATTCCACCAAGCAAGGGTGGGTAATTATGGAGTAAAATATGGATCAAGTTTTTAATCCACCCACACATGGATACTAAGAAAACAATCAACTCAATCACGGTATTCATTGATTGATCACTATCTACACACACACATAGGTTATCACTAGGTTTATGAATTAGTTCCCATACCTAGTGAGATGTATTCATTCCTTTTTTCTTTCTTATCTCTTTACTTAGTTTTGTCTCTTTACTCAGTTTTGTATTTGATTTTGATATATCTTATGTAAGGATTGATCTATGCTCATTTCAATTATAAGATATGCAAGGGCATATGTTTCACATACTTAGATCCAAATTCATAAGATTTGACTCTTAAGTAATTCTAGGTATGCTTATTTTTCCTTTATCCTAATCATTCCACTTTGTTTCCTTTATATAATAAAATTTGGGAGGGAGGGGGTAAATATAATCACCTAAAAATGACACTTGAGTTGTATGAGTGCTACTTGAGACCACCCATCCCTAGCTTATCCGTAAAACTATCTTAGGGCTTAATTACACACCCATTCAACCATTGTGTGGGCCATATTCATCCATAAAAATCCCTAAAATAGTACCAAATCCTCATCTTGACATTTTTGACCTTATTTCCTGATGTTCTACAACTTATAAAATTATGCCATAATAGGGATAGTAGCATCACATTGTGCTAATGTCCTAATTTTGGTACTATTATCTTTTTCCCTCATTTATATACCAATGGATATATTTTCAAATGAAAGACCACTTAGGGTTAGCCTAGACCTCTTTTAAGACCTACACAAGCACCAAAATAGTATATATACATGAATTTTAAGACTCTAACCACTAGATGTAAATAAAATGAAAATTACATAAACAAACTCAAAACAATTTATGCATAATCAAGGTTATCAATCCTTATTCTACTCTACTTCTACATACAAGCATCTACAATATTCCTAAGCTTAAAATACTTAGGTTTATAGTCTCAAGCATATTCAAAGAACTCAAACCAACAATCTTACTAGATTCACTTACATTTTTAAAAACACTTAAGTGGGGAGAACTAAATTAGTCTTGATCCCTCTTTAGAGTATTCGTATGTAAGCAACTCTCATCATAGTAGAGTGTAAAAGATGTCTAACTTACCCCACTAACAACAAATTGTAATACTTGTGTCATTTGGATGCCCTTAAAAATGGATAATTAGGGTTTTCCCATAAAATTAGTCAAAAAAAGTCATCTAAAAATATCCAAAACTCATGCACATAGGAACAGGTTTGGAAGACCCAAACATAGGTACACTCAAAAGCTCAAAATGTTTCTACATAGAGGACACTACTACTAAAATAGGGACATTATTACCACAAGAAGCTACTGTCTAATTAGGGAATTACTATCTATATAGGGTTTTAACACATGGATATTGTCTACAACACTCATATTAGCCTTTATCTTAGATTTTAGCCTTAGATCTCCTTTTTCAGTCATTTTCTAGCTATGTACTTGTTTACATTATTTATCACTATTTTTAGAAAGGTCAAACTAGTTCAATTCTATTAAAAATTAGTATCTATATTTATTTAATATTTATACCCTAATTTATTATACTTATCCCCCTTAACAATATAAGATTTACATTCACTACACCCTAAATAATTAAAAAAACTAGGAAAATAAAAGACTCTCAAGTAACTCTAGTAGCATTCCTTTATAAGAGAGTTAAGATGACTACTTTTGTGGCAAACATTCCTCTCATATATGGAATATTGCTAAGTATAACTTCATGTAAATACCTTGGTAGTGATATTTGACTATAATTTATACATGCTACCATTCCTATAAATATAATTAATGAAATGATGATGTTGGAATAAAATGTAAACATTTGGTGTAGAATTCAACTAATCCCCAAAAAAATATTCTATATGAATAAATAGGCCCTAATACTTACATGATGATGAATGAAAAACATCTAGAACTTCCTAAGCTCATTTAAGGTGATTAAAATGATGTATAAAAATTTAATGAAAGTTATTCAACTATAGGTTGAAGTGTAGGATTAGTGTTAATTTCCCCATATAATGTTTTATTTCAATTCTCTTTAATAATCCAATTTGAATGCATGAATAATACAACTAAATATGAAGCACTATTATTAGGATTTCAAGTAGTAGAATAAATATAAATTAAAAATATAAGATATTAAATGGATGTTGAATTATTTATGATTCGATTAATATCCCTTATACAAAATAAATAATGATAGGCTAAGGAATTACATAAACAATTTATAGTATTATATTGAAGCCTCAAAGTTTTTTCCATTAATACCATTCTAAGAGAATAAAAATCTAAAGATGACACATTGGTTGTATCCAGATACCATCTAACTCCACATCCAGGGCTTAAAAAGGATAGGTATTCTATTAAAATCTTGTATCTCCCAAGTGTTCTAAATAATTAAAAACATTGGTATGTGTTCAACAGTGATAAAAAATAATTGCTTTCCTATAATAAATAGATAGTTTCAAATTTTTTTACTTTGATGGAAAAATATCAACATATAGAGAATCTTCCTTACTAGAAAGAAAGGATAGATCAATTGAGAAGCCATTAAATGTTGAATCCAATCAATAAAATGGTAAGATTATTTATCTAAATTTAAACAAGTTACCTAAAGGTTTAATATCATTTGAGGAAATGTTTGATAAACAAGATAGATACATTCAAAATAAAATCTAAGAGGAATCTCAGGGATCACCAGACTATGAAAGAGTTAATATTGGTTCAAAATAAGATCCATGATATGTAAACATTGGGAACTAATGCTCTAAAAATTAACACATGAGGTTCAAAGATCGTTTCAACTTGGACATGGAAGTTTTTTCATGGTGTTACATGGATATGAAATCCTTCAAACCCAAAAATATGTAGCACAATATTCCCTTGAAGTTACATATAAATCAATTTAGGTATAAATTATGACACTACAATCCAAAATTACAAGTAAATATATGTAGAGAGAAATAAATGGTTGTATGCAACAATCATCTTCCTGATTCATAAATCTACATGGGTGGTCAAAATTGTGCATATGATGTAAATTAATCTAGAGGTTATAATTTGTGTGGATATCTATAATTTGAATCAGTCTTAACTCAAAGACAATTTTCCTTTGTGAATCAAAGATCAAATATTTCAAGGTGTCATAGGTTCCAAAACTATTTCCATTATTCATTATTTTAATAGGTATAACCAAGTTGAATTTTCTATATAATATAAACACAAAACAACATTCACCCCGCCTTGGGGAATATTTATATACAAGAGGATTCATTTCTAATTTATCAATGTGGGAATTACTTTCAAAAGAGATATGGACTTAAATTTTAGTAATATAAATATTGAAATCATAGTAATTTATCTTAATGATGTCACAATATTTTCAAATAAAATGGAAGATCACTATGAAGATATAAAAATGTTTTTCAAAACATGTCAAGCTAATGTCATGTAATTGAATCCAAAGTATCCAAATTTTTAGTTATTTAAGGCCAACTAATGGTAGATGTGGTTTCTAAAGAAGGTACTATTATAGATACAAAAATGGTGAAATTAATTCATTATTTGTCTTATCCTAATATAAAACTAAGCAAACATTAATTATTTGGTAAGGTAAAAATTTTAGGAGGTTTTCCCCTAATTTTATAGAACTAACATGGTATATTGTTTAGATGATGTGATGGGAAAATGATTTCAAATATAACGATGATGAAAAAGAGTATTTCAATGAAAAAAAATATGCAATACTAAAGCACTTGCCTTTCATTTCACTTTTTTTAGAAATAATTCATTACATATTGTTACTCTTATTAATACACATTTTTATTTATCCTTGTAAATTAAAAGTAGGAAGGAGTTGAGTCTTCTATTAAATTCATGAGTTGTGGATTAAAAGATCATGAGAACATACATTTTTTTTGATAAACATGCATATTCTTTGGTAAAAGTTGTAAAACATTTCATGTTTTATATATTAAATTTTCACATGATTTGATGTTCCAATAATCTACCATCAAATTTATATTAACTTAACAATAACTCAAATCAAAGAAAGGGGGATGGATTGCATAAGTTTAAGAATATGAATCAATACCTTCAATAATAAGTTGACAAAGGAATTGAAATCTCACTAATTTGGTGGGTTTGATACACATATATATATCTATATATATATATATATATATATATATATATATATATATATATATATATGTATGTATATATATATATATATGTATGTATATATATATATATATGTATATATATGTATATATATATATATGTATATATATATATATGTATATATATACATATATATATATATATATATATATGTATATACACACACACACACACACACACACACACACACACACACACACACACACACACATATATATACATATATATATATATATATACATATATATATATATATACATATATATATATATATATATATATATATATATACATATATACATATATATATATATATATATATATATATATATATATATGTCAAACCCACCAAATTAGTGAGATTTCAATTCCTTTGTCAGCTTATTATTGAAGGTATTGATTCATGGAGAGAAATTAAACATGATGATAAAATAGAAAATATATCACTAGTGGCATTTGTTGATTCTATCAATGAATGGTATTTTAAAATTGCATACTTCTTATCATATGAAGAATTTTCAGTCCACTTAAATGCCAAAGATAAATTAAAACTCAATATAAGGGTATCCAAGTATGTAATATGGGATAGCACTATATTCAATAAATCCCTTAATGGTACTTAATTGAGATGTGTAGACATAGAATAACAAAAGTGATTACTAGAGGCTATCTAAAATAAAGATTATGAGAGACATTTCTCATTTTCTATCATAGATTTCAAAATAATACAAGCTCACTAATATTAGTATAAATTGTTTAAATTTTCACAAAAATGGGTTTCAAAATTTCAACCTTGTTAATACTTCTTTGGGTGGCCTAAACACACAACATTAACCCTCTGCTTCATGGTCATCAAAGAAAATTTTAAGAAGTAGGTTTTAGATTTCAGAGGTACCTTGAACCCACATTATATTTTAGGACACACTCATGTTCTAACAAAAAATTAGTAATTCATTAATTAGTTTGAATAAATTCTATTAATGTCTACTATTTATTAGGCTGTTCACAATTTCATACCAAAAAATGTATTAGTGAGGTTTGGGGTTCTAAAAAATATTGTCATGGATAATACCTTGATTTTTTATTTGATTGAACTTATCTAAATTTTCTATGGATATGGTATCTTAGTGTAACACTCTTTTAAATATTATCCTCAAGGTAATGACTAAGCCAAATCAAGTAACAATAGTATCACAACTCTTGTTCACAAATTGGTTGATAAAAATTAAAACAATTGGCATAAAAAACTATATGATGCTCTATGGGCTGATAGTATTACTCATAAAAGAGAAATTGGAATGTCTCATTTATAAATAATATACATTATAGATTCTATAATTACCATCTCTCTAGAGTTTCCAACTTTATGATTAACTCAATTTATAGAATATGATCAGCTTAAAGATGCATTTCAAAAGAGGATTATGTACATGATCTGATTATAAGAATAACGAATGATGATAGATGACTAGACGATATCTTTTCAACAAAAAGTGAAATGTTCAATCATAAGGTAAGATATCAAAATTTTCAAGTTGGAGATTTGGTACTCTTTTGGGATAAAAGAAGAGAACCTAGGGGAAGTAATGGAAAGTTTGACTCCCTATGAATGGATCCTTTCAATATTTATCATTTCTATGGTGATACAAATACTATTTGGATTTATATATATATATATATATATATATATATATATATATATATATATATATATATAAAACTCACCTTATGAAGGCACTTTATCATCTAATTCACCATAGGTTATTTAGGTTTTTATTCTATGTTTCCTATCTTATTGCGTGTCATTCATTTCCTTTTCATTGTGTCTATTTCCTTTTTATCGATATTTTCATGTTTCTTTTCTCATTCCACTTATTTAAAACTAACCATTTATCCCAATGAATGAAGCACTAGGTCCTAAAAATTGAGATTATGGAAGTTCATCTTAAGTAATTCTATAATTCCATGTCCATAACTTGACCTAGTTATTGTGAAAAAAATTTATCCATTGAAAATTTCCAAAAATTTGGCATCAATGAAAAATTCAACTAGAGTCAAAATTGGGTTGAGTCAAAAGTGGTAAAATTCAAAGTTTGATTTGATTCAAAATTTTGAGTTTTAAATTCAAATTTTAAATGGTTTCATGACCAAAAACATGACTGAAATACACACAAAAACACACCAATTATTTTTAACTACGTATATATGTTCATTTTAACATATTGGTGCACAAACAATAAAACTAAACACAAGATGGAGACTAATTACCACACTTTAAATCTAAATTTTTGAATATAATCATGATAAAAAAAGGTTTAAGTATGCAAATTATAACATTAAGATTGATCTAGTAATAGATCATTGTATATGCAAAGTTATACCACCCAATGAGGCTATGTCGTTAGGAATGCAACCCTCAATTGAAGATATATGATTGAGTATGACTTCTTAAAACCTCAGAACATTCTCAATGTGAGATAAGCCAAATTAAATAGTGACATTTAGTCACATTTACAAGCGTAAGAAACAAACAAAAATACTAAGTAACTAGTACGGCCCACTCAACATCAATAAAATAACTTAAACATGGCATTAGATAAAATATCATTGATATGTAAAAAAATTGAACTGTCTATTAATATCAATTCCATAAGCTATCAAAATCCATTTAGAGTTCACAAAATGATTTAAAATTGAATAAATGTTAAATCAAACAAGGATTCCAAACTAGTTTAATTAGAATTCAACTATTTTATTAAATAAAAATAATATTAAATGTTTTTAGAAATGGCTTACCAAAAATAACTAACTGAAACAAAATAACAAACCCAAGGTTTCCCCATAAACTTAAGGATAAGAAAAAATAATATCAAATCTAATTTTTTTCCAAACCCCAACTCTGCGTAGATAAATTAGGTTAATTCCAAAGTGCATTTATGAGCTAATAGCCCAAATAAGTTACTCTGAGCATAAATCTAATATGATTTATTGAGGTTATATAATTTATATTATAGATCCATATATATATAAGATTACATATTCTCATGATATTCCCAAAAAATAGGAGGATCATATAAATAGATTATAATCCATAATCTTCTGAGTTAAAAAATAGTTTCATAATCGAATCATTTTACTTAGTTTAAAAACTAACCATATTAACCTAAAAACTATGTGGGTATTTTCTTAGAATAAATACGTCACTTAAATAAAAAAATTACTATGGTAAATTTATTCTAACGTTCCCCCCTTAATTTATCATAGATTGCAGAGTATAAGAGAGAGAACTTCTAAATGACATAAACTTATCAACTATAAGTGAATTTTTGAAGACATATACACACAGACCTTGTGTGTTGAACATGATCACATATGAAATGGAATTTAAATTCATTGTGCTTAGTGAATTCATGAAAACCTAGATTATGAATAAGTTTAAAAACACCCTGATTTTTATAGTTTAAAATTATAAGTTGAGTATATGTAACTACCAATCCTACTAGTATGTAACATAGCCATATTGCCTCACAAACAACTCCTCTTGAAGTGTAACACTATACCTTAGCATAAGAATAAGAAACAAATTTATGATTCATGTTCCCCCATGAAATTGAACCAGATCCCAATATAATACAAATCCATAAGTGGATTTTCTATCATCAATTAAACCTAAATGATATATGTCTGTGTATCATGTAAGTAAGAATTTATCATTATTCTTGTATTCTTGGACATAATACATTTTTGTTTGATTATATTTAAATACCCACTTAGCTAATTTCATGTGGCTTACTTTCAGCTCTTACATGAATCAATAAAGATAGCTAATAACATAAATAATATCTAGCCTAGTATATGTGAGGTAGATGAGACTCACAATCAACTGATGATAAACAATGTCATCTACTAGTGGTGATGAATTTGAATGAGAAAAATTAATCATTGTCTTTATTAGTGTAGCCATTGGTTTGAAATCAATCACTTGAAACCTCTTAATCAATGTTTTTATATACTTTATTTGAGACACAAATATTTGGTGCTCTTTTTCCATACTCCTAAACCAAGACATTAGTGTAGTATCCAAAGATCTATCATGTCAAATGATCAATTAAGATCTTTCTTTATTACATCAATCATCTTCTCTAAGATATTGATGATGAGTATATCATTGACATAAATAATAATAATAACAATATTTCCCCCCTTGATCTTATAGGTAGAGATTGGGATCATATGGATTCCTTTGAAATTCATAATTCATGATATGCTCATCAATGTTTATATACCAGGATCTATGAGCCTATTTGAGACCATACAAATATGTTTTGAGTCTACACACCTTATTCTCTTACCTTGGTGTTACATAACCTTCTGGTTGAGTCATGTAGACCTCTTCTTTTAAATCTCTATTTAAGGAGGCACTTTTAACATCCATATGATGAATTTTAAATATAAATTGTGCATTCTTTATAAAGATCATTCTGATTATATTTATCTTAGTTGTCAAATCAAAAGTCTCTTCATAGTCTATACCTTATTTCTATGCATATCCCTATGCTATGAATATTTACTTATGCTTATCTATACTACCATTTTATTTGTAATTAATATTAAAGACTCATTTGCATTCGATAAGTTTCTTCCCTGATAGATGATCAACAAGTTTCCATGAGAGACTAATATTTTGCATATATGACATATTTCTAAGGTTTGGACTCTAAATATTCATGTACTATAGAGGGCTCAAATGTTTTTGCAATAATTCTCATTAAGTCCAAATTTACCTCTGTGTGATCCATACTATGAATATTAGGTATTATGGATGAATTATTTGGAGGTCCATACTATTTTACATCTTGAATTGTACTAGTATACCATTTAGGCATTAGTTGAGTAGTATTTGGTGGTTTTGGAGCTTCCAAATAACTATCACTAGTATTTTCATTTGGAAATTTTACATTTCTGATGTTTGTATCAAATGTCTGTGGAAGATGAATCAATTTCACCTTTCTCATCAAATAATACATCCCTATTGATAAGTATCTTCATAGTATTTGGATCAATGTGCTGATATGATTTTGAATCATTACTATATCCCATAGAAATACATTCATAAGTTTTCTTATCTAATTTATTCATTTTCTTCTTTGGTATATGCATGTACGCCTTACAACTAAAAACTCTAAAATGAGATAATTTCATATTTATCCATGTCCATGTTTCTTGTGGTGTAATTCTATTAGCTTTGGTGGGTTACCTATTTAGATGATATACTTATTTTAGATAAACTTTTCCAAATATGAATAAGGTAGCTGTGCATCCTCAACCATGTTTCAAAATATATCTACAATGACACAGTTATGCCTTTATGCAACACCATTATGATATGGTGTATAAGGAGTAGTGTATTGATGATGTATTCCATGCTCTAGAAGGTATGTATTAAACTTTTTACTGGTGTATTCACCCCATGATCTAGTTAAAGGGTCTTGTTTTTGCAACTAGTTTCATTTTTAATAGAGGCCTTAAACTCTTTGAAGAATGTCTGATCCTTAGAATTCATCAAGGAAACTAACATCTTGTAAGAATGATCATCAACAAAGAGTTTTAAATAATTATATCATTTTAGGATAGAATTCATAGGTCCATAATAATTAGTGTGCACCAAATCAAATGGATAAGGATACCAATATTCACTTTAGCTAGAAGGATCTTTTCATTATTTACTAGTTAAGCAACTAGAATATATATTAGTAAATTATTTGAGTGTGGGAAGACCTCTGACCATTTTGTGCTTGATTAATGTAATAAAATATCCATAAATTAAATGACTATATCTTATGTGCCATATCTATGATTTTTTTTGAACCCTAAACAACAAGTACTTGATGGTCATTATGGATAAGATCAAGTTGAAAAATCTTTCCTATATTTAATATTCATGAAATAATTTAAAGCGTCGATACTTGTTATTGATAAGGTAAAACCTATCATGATTTTTATGATAAAACTTAACTTTGAGATTGGGATCAAGAAGATACTTTATAGATAACAAATTATTATTTAGTCTTGGAACATATAAGACATATGTTATTATGGTAGTGACATTACCAATATATAAAGAAACATCACATTTACCCTAAATAGTGTATGATGAGTTAGTGTAAAGTGGAAAACCATTCCTTATATCATATCATGTGCCTTGTGGCACTAGAATAAACATACTAGATAGATTTTGAAGAACATGGTTCTTCATGTGTCTATGTAGTAAATATGTGATCATCTTTGGAAGAATGATCATCCTTAACAACATTCCCATGTTGATTTTTTTTATTTCAATGATTTTTGAATGGGATTTAGGCATCTATAGTTGTGGTGGATTATATGAAGTGGGATTAAAATTAGAAGATCCATGTGTGAATCCATTTTACCAATAATTTTTAGGTAATGTCCTATCTTTCCAAAAATAAGACAAATATTCTATGAATGGGATTTGTTCCCTTTATGGTGTTATTGATTTTTATTCTTAGGGTTCTTATTTTTATGTCTTCATGGGCTTCTTCCCTTTATAATAGGAGGCATATCCATGCTCTTCATTAATTTTCTCTACATTTTTCATGTCTTATTCCTATTGAAACATGTTAACCAAGGAGGAAAAGTATGGTTTTTGATTTATGACATTCAACATGGTTAAGAAAATTTATATACGAGGGGAAGATCTCTAAGGATAATAGGAATGAAAGATTCATATTTCTCTTGTTCACCTGATGCTTCAAGTGAAACACTCAAGGTTTCAAATTTACAAATAAAAACCTCCAATTTTTCTTTATATTTCAAACTTAGACTATGGAATTGACTTTACAGATCAAGAAACTAATTTTGATTCTTTGTCTTAAAGACTTTTTGAATATTATCCCAAGCATCCTAAATTGTAGTGGTATTATGGATATGAGGTTATACTTCATCTAAGACTCTAAACATGATTATGAGCTTATCCTTCTGATTGGTTTTGTCATATTTATGATATTAATCAATGTCAATAGCATGTTAGGTCTATGTACCATAAAAAGTGTCCATATGTACTAAAATTCTAATTTGGTTTTAACCTTAGTTTTCCACATGGCATAGTTATTACCTTGAAGAAGTTGAGTGTCTAGAAGAACAAAATGTAGACTATTTCCAACCATGTGTATAAATATGATCAAACTAAAAAAATAGATGGATTAGTGACTTATAACTCCAAAATGTTATCATTTTATATACTATTAGACTGATATACCAAACCTCTCTATATGCACACCTTCTTATATACCTGTTGAACTTGGAAGAGCTTATCTTTTTGATATGCTCATAAGTATGTGAAAAAGACTTTAATGCACTTGAGAGTAGCATGGTATTGGGTAAATATATAGTATGTGAAAGAGATTCATTCTATAATTAACACCTAATTATAAAGAGTTCTATATACATGGGCTTAACTTCCCTATATACATGGAAATTCCAATGGTCATGATTTATGTCTATCGATAATAATGAATGGGTAATAGAGAAATGGTTTATGAAAATATCTAAACCTTATTAATCCTTGATGATTTAAATGGTTTATGCCCATATTTCCTTATTAAAATTATGTTAGGATATAAAAACATTAGTTCAAAGTGTGATAGCATTACCTATAAATTTGAAACAAAGGTGTCATTGATACCAAACACTATGAATGAGATTTTATAATCTCATTGTTTTTACATTGAATTGATTTTGATTTACCAAAAATAATAATAATAATTTTACAAATGTTTACAAATTAAATTTTTAAAGTACATAAAATGGAAAATAAAATTATCTAAATAATTAAAAACAATCCCCCCAATTTTGTCTTATGCATAGTTTATCTTTTTTGTAAAAGTACAAATTTAACTAAACAAGAACTTATAGTCATTTAAACTCTAGACCTCCCACATGACTAGGTTTTAAAGAAAAATCAATCTACCAATTCCTCAATTTATCAAATAAGGTTTTTAAAGGACAAAATTATTGTATAAACTACAAAAAATTACACCTTTTAAAGCATAATACACTATGGGTGTGCTTAGTTGGTAGGAGAAATTGAGACAATTTATTCCTTTGTACTCCACATAGCAAGATTTTAACAAAATTCTAAATTGAATATATTTAAATAATTATACATATGACTTCTCATGTGTACCATAATATGTAATAACATATAACAAATAATGAAATTCATGAATTGGTTATATATATAAATTCATTTTTATGGTCTGATCTATGTAAAAGTAGAACTATATGTCAGAAAGCTTATGCAAACAAATCTTTCACCTTAAAGTCTTCCAATTATCCAAATGTCACCATGCACATATGTATGGCTAAGTTTTAGAGTATCATGCAATAAGTAAACAATGTCTCTAGAAAATATCAGGATTTGATAATGATCATATAGAAAGATATGAAAGAGAACTAATTTACTAGTCAAAATTCTATTCCAAACAAATACAACAAGTTTCAAGCTCCAAAAATGTTGTATGGTGACTTGAAAAAGTGTATGACCAAGTTTGGGAAGATGGTGGACTAAGCATAGAATATGCTCCAAAAATTAGATCTTTAAAATTTATGTCATTTGATCCATAATAAGAGAAAACCAATCTAAAGGTTTAAAATTAACAATAACATATCACCAGATGCTAAAGGATGGTACCACCTTATGAAATGGTGTATGACCTACATTTAAATGCTACATAGATTAATATTATTTGTTTATAGAAAATTTGAGATGCTAAAACTACTTGTACAATCTAATATAGATAAATACCAATCTGCCACAAGCTTGAAAAGGCAAAACTAGAGCAAATTTGATTAAATAGCTTCTAAGATAAAAAATGACTGTATATCCAAGTCTTGGACTTTGAAAATATACTTAAAATGTTAAAAATCATACCATATTATCTCTTACAACTATAATTTAATTTATTTAGAGTGTGTATAGTCTACATTGAAAGCAAACATGTATGCCCATCTTGAATTATTTGACTTCCAAGTTACCAAAACATATCACAATATTTTAAAGTGCAATATAACTTGAAAAAATTAATTTTTGATAGAGTCTTTCTCTATGAATGCTTGGCTCTAATCCCAAATTTGAGCATAAATTTGATAGGATTTATTTATCTTACAAAATTCATATTACAAAGCCATATATATAAGCCTACATATGCTCATAATAGTCATACAAAATAGGAAAAACATATAAACATATTATAATTCATAATTTTCTAAATTACAGAATAGTTTCATAGGGTAAGTGCGCAAAGTTTGGGGACAAATAGTGGCCTACCCATGGACATGAGTTTTCTAAAATTTCAAGAATCTGAACTTTTATAAATAATTTTAGATATTTACACTCCAAATTTGAAGATAGTGTAAGAACATAAGATGTAGAATTTCAAGTCTAGTTTCCAAAAACACTAATGTTTTTTAAAAATGGTTAAGTATAACTAGGTCATACATTTTAAATTTTTAGGAGGAACACCTATTTTTTTTCAAAAAACATAGTAGATAGACAACTGTGACATTCACCATTTTTAGTAGAGTTTAATATTATTTTATACCCTTTGGGGAAAATTTAGATAAGATCTTATAGTAGGTCACCTATATTTTTTTATATTTTTTCAATGACTACTTTTTTTTATGAATGTTTTAAGTAAATAGATCCTAAAAACCTATAATGAAATGGATATCCATTCATGTGACATGCCTAACTACCTCAAAAAAAAAAAAAAAAAATTGTTTTTTGAATGTGTGTATAATTAGGCCTACTTAGTCACCATATAATTTGTTTTTAACTTATATTAACTGAATATAAATTACATGAACATGTATAGGCATGAATATTTGTAGCATGTAGTGGCCTAAAAAAAGTATATCTATAAATCAACATAGTTTGAAACCTTAAATTAGTCCAAAAATTATAAAAAATATATTTTTTGAAAGAGGAGAGCGTGCTAGTCATGACAGTATCAAATTTTTTAATTTTAACATTGAAATTATTAGTGTATTTGGAAATTAAAGTTGAAATTTGTTATTAATTCTCATACCTTTCAAAACTTGACTATACATTGATAGTCTAAGCCTTTGGCTTAAGAATCCAAGCCATTCTTGAGCAAAAAGGCATGGGAATTTAATTCAAATTCAAATATCATGATTTAATTATATATTCTCAACACCCTAAAACATGTGGGAGTTACACATGAAGGCAATTTTGGTAGAAGATTATATTTACTACTTTAAAGTTAAGTATAAGTTTACAATTATATTAGTAAATATAATAAATTAGGGTCACTCAACATCTGATAGAGTCGATCTCATAATTACATGACTTACGATGTGAAAAACTATTTTTAAAAAATCTAATCAGGTTACTACTTAGGAATTTTTAGGGTCTAAGTATTAAACCTATGTATTTCAAGACATATTTGTAATTGATGTCCATTTTTTGTAGACATATAGTCATTTTTTAGGTTTTTATACCTTCTAGATTGATTCCTAAAATTTCTAGGAGTCTTAGGTTTGTTAAAATTAAAGTTTTTAAACCACTCATTTTGAAATTGATGTAAAGTGGTATGATTTGGGTAGCATAGGTCACATTGATGACCTACACACATCAAATGACCACTTTCTGTTAATTTCACATGTTCATCATCCCTCCCTCATCCCTGTTCACTTCTTACTAATGCCTCATCACCCCTATCTCTCTCTCTCTCTCTCTCTCTCTCTCTCTCTCTCTCTCTCTCTCTCTCTCTCTCTCTCTCTCTCTCTCTCTCTCTCTCTCTCTCTCTCTCTCTCTCTCTCTCTCTCTCTCTCTCTCTCTCTCTCTCTCTCTCTCTCTCTCTCTCTCTCTCTCTCATTATTCATTATCCTTAGTCACTCCCTCATTGAACCTCACTATCACTAGTCATCTCTAATCACTCCATCATCCCTAATTACTCCCTTATTAACCCTCAATATCCTTCATCATTCCTAATCACTCCTTCCTTTTTCCTCATCATCCCTCATTTTCCATAATAAATTAGGGTCACTAAGCATATAATAAAGTTGGTATCATATCTATATGCCTTATGAGTATCATAGTTGTATGCCTTATGATGTGGAAAATAGTTTTTAAAAATCCAATATGTTTAGTGCTTAGACATTTTCAGGGTCTAGGTATTAAACCTAGGGATTTTAGTACATAAATTTTACAATTGATGTCCATTTTTGGTAAACATATAGTCATTTTTAGGTTTTTATGCCTTTTAGATTAATTCTTAGCATTTATAGGAGTCCTAAGTTTGTCAAAATTGAAGTTTGAAAACTAATCACTTTGAACATGATCCAAAGTGGTGTGAATGGGGTAGTGTAATTCATATTCATGACCTACACATACCAAACTACCACTTTATGTTAATTTCACTCATTAACCATCCCTCACTCATCCTTGATCACTTCTTACTCATCCTTCATTACCCATAATCACTCTATCATCATTACTCATTGTTCCTAATCAATCCCTCATTAACCCTCACTATTATTAGTCATCTCTAATCACTCCCTTATTATCAATAATCACTCTTTCATTGACCCTCACTATCCCTCATCATCCCTAATCACTCCCTCAACATCCTTAATTTTCCCTAATCACTCTTTCCTCATTACTAATCATCCCTAATATCTTCCTCATCCCTATTCACTCCCTCATTATTCCTACTCATCCCTAATCACTCCTTCATTGACCTTCATTATCTCTCATCATCTCTAATCACTCAAGATTATCATCCCCAATTACTTCTTCATTGATTACCACCATTCCTGATCATACCTAATCACTCCCTCATAATCCCTTTTTAAACTTTATTCATCCATTGTCATCACTAATCACTCCCTCATTGAACCTCACCATCCCTCATCACTCCATCATTAATCCTCAAAATCCCTCACCATCCCTAACTATTACCTCATTAATTGATGTATGTATATACTCTAAATATATCTTTAATTTTAATCATATATTTTTTAATCCACTATAATAGAAATTAACTCTTTTATAGGACTTGTGTTGTTAATATATATTTTTGATAGTCAATTTTATTACTAAATTAATTGGATGATCTTCCAAATTTATAGTTAATTAACATTAGTACTAACACAAAATAAAGTCTAAATTTTAGTTCACCAAATTATATTTGTTGTGTATCTGACTTGTTAAAACTTTATATAGTTCCACCTTCTACATTTTGGTCCAAAAGATAAAAATTAAGCACAAATCTCTTGTATAATTTTCTAATTCTTATAATATTTGAATCAGATGTAAAGTTATTTAGTGTTTCACATTCTTGTATGACTTGAATCTTTGTTAGGTTCACATATTCACTCCTTGTGTGTGTACTATATCTGAAATATTTTATCTCTTGTATGAAAAATGAAAATTTATACATTTTATCATAAAAATATGTTTCTACAAAATGTTAAACAATATTTTAGCATGGTGTAAATTTTCATCCCATATTTCTAAAGATTAAGATGTCATCAGGGTAGATTAAAAAAATGACATAGGTAAAGGTCTTGAGGTTGTCATTCAACATCTATAAATAAAATAATTCATTACATTAGTTAAAATAAAAGGAATAATGGTAAATATATGTTTGACCACATGTAAAACATCAAACACCTATAATGGTGAGATGTCACAAAGGATTGTATCTTTAAAAAAAATGATTTTTTACACCAAGTGACACTACTAGGTGATCCATTTCTTAAGGCTTACATTAGATCATACACTAGCATATGCTTATGGATGATATATAAATTTCAAGTTCATGTTTTGAAGATATGTTTTAGGAGAAATTAAATTATTTTGACTTCCATTAGAAATGGTTAACTGTATTGGCTCACCATTGATCTACATTTATTAATGAAATAAAATTTTTAATTCATATAGTTTATTTTTGGGGGAAGTAGAGATATTTTTAGTACCAACCATATCATTGGGTTCATAATATATTATCTACTTACCTTTTTATAATTCTAGATAACTTGTACCCACTTCTCAAGATATGAAAGTATAGAGATCATAGTGTAACCCTATTCATTAGATTGAATATTTAATTTATGAATTAAGCACCATTTTCCAATCTTGGACTACTTGTTCTAATCATTTAATAATTATTTTCCACTCTCTAGTATGATGACTCAATCAATAGACATATAGATATAATGACTTTAATATAATTATTCAAATCATAAAATGTCCTCATATGGAAAAAAATTGATTAGTTTCAAGAAATCACATATCTTGGTGATGTTCATGTATTTACTACCCATTTTTGGTGCTATGGTTATTTTACTTGCTTATCTTTTTCTGATAGATTTTCAATTGTGAATTGCATCATTTATAATAAGCTCATATTTTATCATAGGTGTTAAATATTTATGTTTCAAATTTTCCTCCACACCATTTTGATCATTATGTATTATATTTTATGCTATAAATTAACTCTCCACTTGTAAATCCTAAAAATTTTAAACCCTAACTAAATACCACCATCAAGGTATTGGATGGAGTGATTAAGGATGAGGAAGAATTTAGTAGGGATGATGAGAGATGGTGAGGGTCAATGAGGGAGTGAATAGGGAGGATGAGGGAGTGATTATGGATTATTAAGGATGGTGAATATTAATGAGGGAGTGATTATAGGTGATGAGGTATGAGGAATGAGTCATTAGAGATGATGATGTATGATGATGTTGTGACTAGGGATAATGAGAGATGGTGAGGGTGAATTAGGGATGATGAGGGAGTAATTATAAATGATGAGGAATGGTGAGGGTTAATAAGGGAGTGATTATGGATAATGAGGAATAAGGAGGGGGTGATTAGGGATGGTGAGAGATAATGAGGGAGTGATTATGGATGATGAAGTGATGATCAGGGATGGTGAGAACTAATGAGGGATGATGAGGGATGAAAAGGGGGTGATAAGGGATGATGAAGTGGTGATTAGGGATGGTAATAACTAATTATTTAATTATTAGGGATGATGAGATATGGTGAGATTCAATGAGGGAGTGATTAAAGATGATGAGGTTTAATGAGGGAGTAATGAGGGATGATAAGATATGAGGAGTGAGTGATTAGGGAAGATGAAGGATAGTGAGGGTCAATGAGTGAGTAATTATGGATGATTATGGAGTGATTAGATATGACTAGGGATAGTGAGGTTTAATGAGGGAGTGATTAAAAATAATGAATAATGATGAGAGAGTGATTAGGGCTAATGAGGCATGAGTAAGAAGTGATAAGGGATGAGGGAAGGATGATAAACAAGTGAAATTAACACCAAGTGGTAATTTAATTTTTGGAAGTCATAAATGTGACCTATTATACTCAAATCACACCATTCTGAATCAATTTTAAAGTAAATGGTTTGAAAACTTCAATTTTGATAAACTTAAGACTCCTAGAAATTCTAAGAATCAATCCAAAATGAATAAACACATAATAAATGATATGTTTACCAAAAATTGACATTAATTACAAAAATTATGTCCTTAAATCCATAGGTTTAGTACTTAGACCCTAAAAATGCCTAAGTACTGACCTGAGTAGATTTTGAAAACTATTTTCCACATCATAAGGCATGCAGATAAGAGACCAACTCTGTCAGATATTGAGTGACCCTAATTTCTTATATTTACTAAAATAAATTTAAATTATAAGTTTATATTTATATTTTCACATTTATTTATATTTTTATATTTATATTATTACATTTATTCATAATTTTATATTTATATTATTACATTTATTTTCTTATACTTAACCTTTATAGTAGTAAATATAAGATTCTAGCTAGAGTTGCCTTCTTGTGTGACTATTGCATAGTTTTATGTGAAAAATAATAGGAACGTGATCATGTTATAAATAATGTGATTGTGGTATTAATAACATGGTCACATTACCTATAAATCAACATTCCCTCCATTTGTTTAAATGTGCAAAATAATAGTAATACCGTTGCATTTTTGTTTTATATTAATGCGATCATGTTATCTATTAACGCAATTTAATTATACATTAATACGATCACATTATGGATAAATAATTACCAATCCATGATTTAAATATCATGATCACATTACTTAACTAACATGATCATGTTACGTAAAATGTCCATAAAATTGTCCTCCAACTCCATGCACTTACCCTATAATAATTTATTTTACTAACTTATTTTAACAACTAAAAATACTAAACTAAAAAATATGTGGGTTATTTTATATAATAACAACCTCACTTACATAGAAAACTTACTATGGGAAATTTAATCTAATGGGTGCAGATTTTTTCTACAAACACCACTAGGAATTGGGTCCATAAAATAATGTCAAAAATAACTCGGCTAATTATAGTAATTGATTTTAATTATATTATGGTTAATATATAAGTTAAAAATTTTAATTTTAGGTAATATTTAGTATAATAATTTATTAAAAAATGTTCTCTAGGTTGTATGAAGCATATTTTCATAGAATAACCAAAAAAAAGAGAATAAATAGGCTAAGAAAATGAATCACTAAATAGAGTAAACGTCCTAAAACTGAGCAAAAAAAATTCCTAGACTAGTATAAAGCTTGGGGTAACCCATAAATATTTATTTTTTGTAAAAATAAGACATGTACCATGAAAATTGATCTCCCCAATAGCTAACTTGTATATAATTAATGCCTAGAAAATGCAATTTCTTGTGAGTGTCTTGGAATGGGTCCATCACAATATAGCTATTCAGGGTAGAATGATGCTAGTTGTGATTTGATACACTCCCATATGATAGGATAAATGGTTTAAATAAAAATTTTAATAAAATTTATCAATTTATATGTTTTGAATATCCCATCTTTGAGTTATTTTGAGCTGATTTTCCAACAAACATAGTCACATTTAAAATGGATTGTTTCACTTATGTCATGCTAATTAAAACAATTTATTTTTAAAAACATTTAGATGTGATGTTATATAGTCTAGTGTGGTTTTATTTAATGTTTAAAAATTATAATAAATCAAGTGATATGTACAAAAACTACTCAAGGTTTTGTTAAACACCATGTATATCCAACTCACTTATCAAATTAAAATGAAGGGAAGTGATGCAAGGTTATGAAATTTCACAAAAAGAGATGTAATTATATATAGTAAAACATGTCATTTAACACTATAATTTACCTTACAAGATATCTTGAACATGAAATAGTATTTAACAATTAATATATAAAGGATGACCTTTGTTTATCAATAAATTCATCTTTAATACAAAAGCATAACATGGTAAGAACTCTCAACAAAAAGTGATACAAATACAAGGATGAGGGAACCCATAGTATATCTAACCAAAAAAAGGATAATAAAATATATTATAACACATAATAAATATCTTCTGTCATGTTTTTATGCCATCGACAACCTTAAGTATTGTTATACCTACATAATCAACAAGTGCGTTAATTTATGCTAGCAAGAGCATCCTTATAAAAATATCAAAATGCTATTATAGTTAATAACCATCTAAAAAAAATAAAATATGTTAGTTAAATTATTATATACATAATTTTATACATTAAATCATGGTTAAATATGACTATATAAAAATAATTGAGGTACATAAAATACACATATGATAACAATAAATCAACATATTATCATGGCAAAAAGAACATTTTCAATTTTTCTACCTCATATAACTCAACAATCAATCTTATTTTGATCCTTAACTTGTCAATATACATATTATTTAAAATATTATAATAGTCTTTCTTTATCTATTTGTCATCATCATGCTTGATTTCATATGAGTTTAGAATATAAATATGATATCTAAGAAACATACGAAGAATAAGGGTGATAACCATTTATATGAGTATGATGAATAAAATATTATCAAGGATAACAACATGTTTACTAAATTTCATATGTAAAAAATTTAAGGTTTAAAAATGATTTATATATCTTTCTTACATTTAGCTTAACAAAAAAATGAGTAACACTCTTATCACTGGTTTAAAACTAGAAGGAATTCAGGCTCAGTCTAAGGAGTAGTTAAGAATTAACAACAATCCTCTGATTGTCTAATGTATTCCCCGTGGGATATGTATATAGGTAAGTTAAGCTAAGAATATTTTAAGTATTATAACGTTCTTAAAGGAATATAAAATATCACATGTTTCATTTATTTCTCCTTGGAATGAGGTTCTATCACTTAACTGCTTAATTGAAGATAGAACTACTTATACACCCCATCCAAGGAGTTAAAAGGCTTAAAATTTTACCCAAATGGAATTCCATATCCATAAAATATTAATTTAGAGAAGAGAAGTAAATATGAAGGTATTTGAGAAACATAAGATGTTTGTATAACCCTTGTTATATCATTCAACTAGAATCTCCATTTTCAAAACCCCCAAATGGAGAGAATAAAAAAAATCTAAAAAAAAAGAAAAAAAATAAATTTCTATAGTTTTAAGGCACCCAAAATAGCCAAAGAAACTTCCAACCATATTCCTTAATGGATCTAGGGTGCATCCATCTGAATATAATAAAATTTTAAAATGTAATAACATGTTTTTATACCCTTTTTCTCATCTAACTGACTACCATGCACCTCCATAGCAATATGACACAACCATCAGGTGTTACATAGTCCCTAGATAAATAAACTTCAAAATTTTTAATAGGTTTAATTTATTTAATACTAATTAACACTAAAATCTTAGTTATAAGTATGCATAAATGAAGCCAAGATACCCAAATATAACCTATAGTTACATATAATGTCTTGGTAGGGTTTAAATACCTCTATATTAGAAAATCTATAATATTCTTGCTAATACAACACTAAAAATTTCATTAACACAATCACTATTATTAAGTGTTTTATATAAGATTATTCGAAAGAATAATAAGATAAGGATTTGAAAGAGGATAACACTTGCCTAAGAAAAAATCCATTAAATTATAAATTTTGACAGCCTTCATTCTTCCACTAGATGGGCATTCTATGAAAGGTGTTGGGAAGTATTAGGATTCTAAATGGAGACTTAAATCTTCCTCAAACCTTGTCTAACATTCACTAGTCTCTCCTTTTAGCATGGTGCAATTCTCCTAAAATGGCTTGTCTAAGGATATGTGTGGTTGATTTGTGGCTTACATACCTCTTTTATATTCTTGTGACATTTCTCTATGTTCTTAGTTGAGTAGCCTATGGAATAACCATAGCTAAGTAGACTATATATATGAGGTAGTGGTTAATATTTGATCATCATGTTGTTCAATATTCTACTCTTAGTGCATTGTTGTGGAGGTTTCCCCCTCAAAGTGGATTTGTTATTTTTTCTAGTATTTTTCTCTATTATCAATTATTATTTTGTGATCTCTCATATTTACTTATTCTATGTGATATATAATCATTGTATGTAAACATATAAGTAATTTCATTGCAAGTGGTATTAGAGCTTCGATTTGGGCAAGTTTCCTACGGTGTTGTTTTTTGGATCTAGTGAGGTGCGACTTTTGAGAGAGGAAGGAGTGAAAAAACATAACTTGCAATTTGAGAAGAATTAATTTTTTATTTCTGTACAATATTATTCAAAATGCTTTTTTGAAAAAAATAATTAAAAAAAATTTAGAAAAAAAATTGCTTTACATAATCATAGTCTTTGGATTTATCTCAGTGATATGATCATAACAGTATATTCTATCAATACATTATTTTGGTGCCAAAATTTTTACCCTAGTTTGTAAACAAAATCATTATATTCATCTTGGCTAGGTGATCATAATGGTACAATATCTTGGTACACTTTTTTTGGGGAAAAAACCCTCTTAGGGTTTGTATATGTGTAGTTCTTCTACATGAGGAAGAAAAGGGGGGAAAGAAACTCCTAAGACTCTTTTTATGAATGACATGTAATCTAGAACTTTATATTTATTGATTTCTAAACTTTAGTTTGACATAAAGGGCTTGGTATAGTATAATGACTTTGTTACAGTTCAAACTAATGTTTTAGGGATGCATATAGAGATTAATGGGGTTCACACTTAATTAAATTAGATCACTGCTCAATTGGCTTCCCTTTCATCTCTATTATAGTCAAACAACCCTTCACTTCATCATTTAGGTCCTCCTCTCAAAACTAACAACTCTAATTTTGGTGTGAAACTAATGTTGCCAAAAGTGGATATGCATAAGTTTGATGGTAAGGATCCTCTCACTTGGATTACCCAAATTGAGAATTTATTTGATTTTCATCAAACTCCTAGTTCTCAAAAGGTGATAGTGGCATCTTTGTGTCTAGAACCTGAGTAGTTCATTTGGTGTCATTGGTTGTGTGATTGAAAGAAAAATAATGGTGATCCTATTACATGGTCTATTTTTACTGATGAGTTGTTGGCTCATTATCAAAATAATGTCTCTAATAACTAGTTAGTCAAACTATGGAAAATAGGAACTATGAAATATTATATTCTTCAATTTTAGAATCTATCCTTATGGGTGGAAGACATCACCAAGGAAAATTTTATTGATCTATTTTTGGGTGGTCTCAGAGATAACATCCAATTGGAAGTTTAGATGTTTAACCCATCATCTATATTAGAAACTATCCCATAGGCATATATGGTAGAGGAAAAAGAGATGGTCAAGCATAAAATCTTCACTATTGGCTGTTGGATCAACATACCCCCCACTTTCTTAATTTTACAAATAGGGGGCCCTTATGAATGTTTAAGAAACATCTAAAACTTGAAAGCTTGATTTAGGAGGTTATCTTTGTTAGAATTTGAAGATCATCCACTTGAAAGGGATATGATTTATACATGGTTAATGATAAAGATTATGTTTTTGGACTAACTTTGCTAATGATTTGTATTTGAAGATGGAATTGTAAGTCCAATAAAGAAGGATAGGTTTTTTATGAATAAAACCCTAAATTTTAAATTAAAATGTTGGAGGGAAGACCTGTTCAAGTTTCCCAAAAAAATCAACTTATGAAAAGTTTATAAGTATATAGATTTAGTCAGGTTTTCTTTGGTTAAAGCATTACTTGTTTGGATTTCTTAACCACTCCTACTTTGCTTTATTCTTTATCATTTACTTTCCTCTCAAATCCTAATGAATTATCACTAATTTAAAATTTATGCATATTTGTAGATCTAATGGCTCTCACTATCTCATAAATCTAATCAAACTGTGTGAATCGAATACAAGCAAACATGTCCACCTAAACACCAAAATACCCTTTGAAATTTTGATTTTGAGGCACTTTCTTGAAGTGGCCCTTCAGAGTTTCTTGAAGTGTCCCTTTGAAAAAGTTGTCTTGATCTACTTTGGTAAAAATTACCCTTTGAAGACATTTTTTCGAGAACTATTTCTTGTGGACATTTTGTCTAAAATAAATCAACCCTTTGACTTTTTTGAAACATACCCTTCAGAAAAATTGGTTAAGGCACTTTTTCAAGAAAGTGCCAAAAATGTTTAAGGTCAACTTAATGAAGTCTTTCTAGGTTCCTAGTTTTATGCCTAACTCTAATATTTTCTCTTTATATGGACCAATCATTGATGAGTACATGGATCATAATCAATGGTCCATGTTTTATTTTAGATCCAATCTAATAGTGCAAAATTTCCAAAGACTTTTCATCATAGTATAACCTTGAGGCCTTACAAAGGGATGTATTTCTTGACCCTTAGAGGAACCCCTTGTGTTTTTTTAACATAAATAGACTTAGGAAACATAATTTTAACCTAATTCATATCAAAGCTTAGTGTTCATTAAGTCATGTGCATCTTCACATAACTGATACTTTATGCTTCATCATACGATTTAATCCAATGGTGTGAAATGGCTAAAGGATTTCAACCTAATCAAAGTTTAAGCATCTGATCAAGAAAGGACTTAAACAATCTTGGATCCTGAATACTTGGTCACATGGCCCAAAGAGAATGATTTTAACTTAAATAAAAATGTGTTTTTCAACACAACATGACTGAAAGGCTTAAGCTTAAGCCCTCTAAGTACATTAGATGAGCTTAAATTTGACATCCTCACACTCGTCACTTAATTTTCATGAGGATGTTTTTGATTTTTGTGAGGAATTTAAATTTAATATATTATAATTACATTAGATGAGCTTAAATTTGATAGCCTCACACCCATCATTTGATATTCATGAGAACATTTTTGACCTTCATGAGGCTATCAAATTTAACATAGTCTAAACTTTCAAACCTAGTAAAGGGATGTATCTCTCAACCATTTAAAATGCCCATTTTATTTTTTAACATGAAAACTTAGTATGAAGACTTTTAACCTAAGTTTTTATTAAGCTTTGAGCTCATTAAGTCATATGTATCTTTACAGATCTGATGACCTATGCTTCTTCATAGGATATGATCCAATGATGAAAAATGGTTGAAGACTTTTCAACAAGGATAAATCATAACAAAGGAAACCAATTAGAAAAAAATTCATGGATTGAGATCAATGGACCATGCTCACTCACAGATCTAATCTAATGGTGGAAAATGAAGGAAACTTTCTAAGACTAATGTCTAGCTTCTAAAAGGACTTTCACAAGAGTAACATGATGAATTTATGAATTCACTACCTCTACCATTAAATCTATGAAAAAACCTAATTTTCCAACATAAATCCCTAATTATTTATCAATTTAATCATAATTACATTCAAAAGAGTTGAAAATCACCTTGAGAAAATCTAAAAACACTCAATGAGATCACATAGTCTACAAGAAATTAACTAGTTGGAAGAACATGGCCACTTTAAGACAACAATGATGAAATGAAGCCAAGGCTTACTTATCAATTGATAATGAAGGAAGACATTACAAATACACTAAATTGGATGTGGGAGCCTTAAATAATGGTATGAAGAACTGGTTATAAATCTTCTTTACAATTGACCTTCTACAACCATTGGCTCCCAATGAGTAATGAATTGATTATAGGAGACATGAATATTTGGCATCAATTCATATGTCTAGACTTCACCTCATAGATACCAAACTAGAGGTATGCTATTATGTTAATACCCTAGATCCTATGTTTATTAATTGTAGAGTAGATGGAGACTAGATAATAAATTAGGGTATATCAAAGAGGCTTGCTTATATAGCTATAATATCTTTTGAAGGATACTATAAGCTTTCAAAGACTCGTATAGACCTCCCTAAAATATAAGAATGGACTACTAAGAATGACTTAGATAATATCTTAAGACCATGGCTGGATAGAAGAACTCATATAATAAGAAACAATGATGGTAAAATCCTAATTTTAAAGTACAAAGAAGGGATTAGAATAATCATGGATTTGTTGAATAGGTATTTTAGAGTAGAAATCACATCTTATGTTGACCCTAGGTGGGTCTGCTATGTCTTTTTCATGATAGAACAGAAGCTGACTCCACCTATTAGAGAAATGATAAGTATCCATCTAGGGAGGTTGTTTAATGGAATTAAAAGGATGAAAAGACAGATGTTTACAATGTTTTCTTACATGTTAGATGCCTTCATGGCCTCAACCTAATTCCCTACCATCAATAATTGTTCCCCTCATAACCAGATTACCATTTATCACCTTTAATCAAATTGCACATATTCAAGTATAGAGACCACATCCAATTCATTTGTGATTACATACATCCCACTTTATTTGGGATAATTAGTATAATTCCAATGCCTAGGGTTCACCCCCTCCTTAGGAAATTTATAGAGCCCATTGGTGACATATGGCTCTATCTTGATTGTATAGTCATCAAAATTGAAGGTTTTCAAACCAAGCCCTTTAGATTACAAGTGCATGTCCTAATAAAGTTGGGTAAGTAGGAGATAACTCATCAAATCCTTCATGGTATAGACCATGTATGCAGATAGAAGAAAAAAGGCATTTTACATCTATTCCCATATCTGATTGGGAAAATAAATATTCATGGATGGAAGCAACTAGAGATCTTAACAAGGAATAGAAACACATTCTACTTCTACTTAGATGACCTAAATACATGGGATCCAAAGGGTAATGTGCTCTCCCATATATAATCCAAAAAACTACATAAGGTACCTTATGAACATCAATTGGTTCCATATGACCACTTATACACAAAGGCAACCAACTTTGAGGAAGTGTTGGCTAGGTTTAAGGGGCATGGATTCAAATTAGAACATAGATTACAAAGAGAAGAAAAACCATAAAGAGAAAGATGTAAAATGAATCCCTTGAAATACCACTTCTTGCCTTCCACTTTAGGTCCACCATAAGTGCCTCAAGGTCTACCTCAGTAACAATAACTACCTCAACAATAAGTGCTAAAAATTAAAGGATTTAGTGAATAAAAGATGGAACATAGACTAGGAGAGGGACTCTCTACCTCAACTCTACCTCAAATAACCCCTTATCCTATGGAATACCTTGATATGGTTGCTTTGGAACCTTATGAAATAGTGGAAGATGTTTTCAAGGAACTTGTGGATACATACAGGTCAGAAAAAGAAGGAGATGAAGATGAAGGAGCCATAGCTGAGGTGGCACTATTTAAAGGTCCTCAAGCTGAAGAGATAGATAAAGGAAAAGTATTTTCCTTAGATCTATCCCATGTGACCAAAATAAAGAGGGAGATAGATATGGATTTGGTTCCTAGAGCCTCTAGAAAACCGAAGTGGATTCACCCAACAAGTGAGGTGAACTTGTTTAGTGATGAATTTTCCATACATGAACTTGTTATCCCTAATTGGTTTATCTATGGGAAGTTCCAAAAGATACCCTCTCAGATGCATCATGGGATTTGACTAGAATTACCAATGTTGAAGTCAATGATGAAGTCTAGCCTAAGATTTTGAAGAAAGAAGAGAGGAGAATGATTGAGGATGCTAAGGAGAGCAATAATAAAATAGAAGAATTATGAAAATCAAGAGGGGCGAGTCTAAAAACACCAAAATATTAAAATATTTTAGAAGTAGAGCCTAAGGTACAATTTAACCCTAATACAACTACAATAAAGAAGGTTACTACAAAGAAAGTAACTATTAGAACTGAAGAAGTCACTCTCCAAAGAGTGGAACTATTTACAAGACTCACTCCATTCCAAGGCCAGGTAGTAGGGGAGCACCCCATTCACCAAGAAGATATTTCAAGTCTGGTGTAAGCCCAATAACTAATGGCTATGGTGGGAATTTAGGGAATGAAACAAAGGATATTGAACTTAGAGAAAGACAAGAAAGACTTGGAGGCATAAATCTCACTATCAATTCTAGAGGACCTACTGAAAATGTTAAATAAGTACCTATTAGATTCATTTAAATGATTAAAGGCAATCAAACATAGGATTAATACCTTGGAACTTTAGGATAAGAAGGCACAAACATTGATACAATAATGGAAAGAAACCAAAGACCACGTGATAGAGTTGATTAAAGTACACATCGCTAAATAGAATTTAGATTTTAAGATCATTAAAGAAAGGCAATTGAATGTCATTCAAGGGATCTTGGTGGATCAAATAAAAGAATTAAGTTCATGGTAAAATAAGGATAATGACTTTATAGAGGAATATAATTACTTGGTGAACATAATTGAGAAGTTATTAAGAACCTTGTTGGTGACCCCTTCTCAACCTACAGCCATCAGCTTAATACATGACATGGAATTCCAGTAGGGAATCCAAGCCTTCATCCAAGGAATCAATGATGAAAACCAAGGCCAACTAAATAAGAACAATTAAAAATTCCTTAATGTCATCCTCACCATAGGGGAGCAAATTGTAAAGGCAACATGAATACAAGAGGTCATCATTAGAAGTGACAAAGAATATGATACATTGGTTGAATAAGAAGAAGAGAGTTTAATGAAGCCCGTAGTAGATTTCTTATTTAATCAAAGAAAAACACACTACGGTGAAATAATTCCTTTAGCATAGGATATCAAGGGGGTCCACCAACCCAAGAACAAGGTCAATATTATTCTTTTATAACCTATATATGCTAGTTTGTTAGCATATATTAGTCTTCTGATCTAATAGGTTCCTAACAGCCATATGTATTATAGAGTTCTTTGTAAAAGGATAGTTATACTTACCTCTTGTAAAAATTTTAAGTAAATATCATCAGTACATTGCCTATGTCTTCTATAAATAGGAAATCTTTACCATTTGTAAAGGGAGGGATTTTGAGTAATTTTATATTAAAGTAATTAATACAATTTGAATTCTACAAAGATTGTTTGGTGTTATGTTATATTGTTTCTACTTTCTATCAATTATAGGTGAATGTCATAAATTTGAATGGTTATTAGATATATGAGATATATTTCATGTTCATGAGTTTTCTAGTTTGTGATGTGCTAGATTAGTTGAAGGATTCTACGTTTACTTCATTTTATTTTCTCTGCATTTGAATGTTCTTATGAAATTTAGATTAACATAGAAAAAGCTTTAATTAATTTTAAATTTTACTCATAATCTCTATATTTTCCTTTGAATATTGCCTAATTTTTGGTGAAGCTTGGGCTTATGCTATGTTGGATCACTGATTGGTTAAATGTATGCTCAAATTAAATAGAACTTTGTCATTATGTTTGAGACTAATGCTTGTCATCATGTTTCTTCTATACCTTAGCCTACCTTTTGCTTATTTTTTTAATTAATTCTTTCTTTAGCTTAAGAGCATTATAAATATCCACTTAGATTAGCTTAGAGTTATAAATCTTGACCAAGAAGACTACAAGACTATAAATACTTAGACCTTGGTGGCTCCCAACCACCACATCAAACAAGTTTTGTCGATAGCTCTCATAATTTACTGCCTATTCCACCAAAGACACACTACTTGTCATAAAATTCAACTCATGCTTTGGATTCTTGCAATCCTAAAATGAGAAGTGTTCATCAACACTAAGGAAAACTCTGTGGAGCAAATAGAAGCATAAACAAAATTTAGTTCTCACTGGTACTAGAAGGAGGGCCTTCTTGTCAAGTAAAATTGTTTTCTTGGTTAAGCTTAGAGGATATTTACATCCTTTGTAAATATCTTTGCTCTATGAGTGTTTTCCTACTCATCTTTACTCTTATTAAGGCAAAGTTCTTGGTTCTTCATAAAGGTTGGTTCAATTATAGTATAAAATAGCTTTAAATTTGAGAATTCTTGACATTTGAGGTTAGAAAAGCTTTGTTTTGATTAAATATTGATGTTATCTTGTGAACTATGTGTCTAATTCTTCAAAATGATGCAAAAAATGGTCATCTTTGTATGATCAAACATATCTTTGAGCTAATTTAGTCAAATACCAGTGTCCATCACTTCACATGTAAATCTTCACAAATTAAGTTTAATGTGCATGTTATTTGTCATTTTTTTGAAATTAATGTGTTGCATCATACTTCAAAGTAAGATTCTTAGTTCTCAACCTAGAATTACCCAAAATTAGGACTCAGTCTCATTTAGAAACTAGGGAACCTTTAATTAAACTTGAGACACACCAATGGGTTAGAAAGGATAAAAGAAGGCATATACATTCAAAATATTTTTCATCTTCACCCTTACAAGGAGTCCCTGCATTCAACCTTTGACCAGATTTGGCTTGGCTTGGAAGTTCTCCTATCAATGCTCTAAGTATAGTTCATGATTTACCATGAAATCCTGAGAAATATTTATCTATTTTTAGTCTAATTGGTATGGTCACTATCGAGGAACATGTTAAGTCCTTTAAATATAATTTAAGGTTCTTAAATGTCATTCATGAGGATATAGCCTATATTTTATTTCTTTTTACCTCTAATTATGTTACCTATGAGTGTTTCTTAAACCTACTTGATGATTGCATCACTTCTTGGAATAACTTTGACACCATTTTTATTGATCAATTTGGGAATATTATTAACCCTATGTCATATATCATCAATTTACTACCATCAAGAGAGATACGAGTGAGCCTATTAGGTATTTTAATGTTATATTTCAAAATATGTTCAACATAACCATATATCCTTACAAGCCTAATGAACCTTTGGCCTTAGAGATCTACAAAGATATTGTGGATCTCATGAATTCTATGTTTCTTAAGAGAACTATCCCAACTATTACCACATTATCTAAATATTATTTAGAAGTAGTGGTCATCAGTGACCAAATTTAGCCTTAAGGGAAAATGGCATACTCAATTCCAAATATCAACCCATAGATACTAGACTTGAACCTTTTCCTAGCTAATAACCAGAATGCTCTAGGTCTGAATCAAATACTAGCTCTAACTATTTTTCCTAGTAGTAATGTTACTCCAAATCAGAACTTAGGTTGCTTAGGTCAATAAACTATTAATAAATCTCTATCCAATGGTCAAAAGGCTCTAATACCAATTAACACTGCTAATAATATTCAATCTAAAGCTTTTGAAGCTCCAAAGAATGAAAATGAGCCCATACTCAAGATGGTCTAAAATCTTAGTACAAACTTCTTAAAATTGCAAAATCAAGTTGGCAATGCTAAGGATAGCTCTAGAAGGAACTTCACCTCCCAAAATTTTAATAGACCTAGAAATTGATTCGAGAATGATAGCTTATTTAACAAAAATAAATCCAATGAGCCTTCTTCATCTAGAAAGAAGACTATGGACATCAATCTCATAGATATTTCCCTACCTAATTATTGTAAAGTACATGCCACTTGTAAGTACAGTGAGATAGATTGTATTAAATTTTGTAAAATTTTTGAAGCCTTCCAAGAAGATATTGACACCTTTGACATTATCCCAAATAAGGATAATACTACTAGTACTTCCAAATCTAAAGCAAAAGATCAAGTACACATGGTGGAGACCTTCCAATTCCCTTTCCAAGAAGATAATGATCTTGATAATATTCTTGAAGAAATCTAGGCATTTCAATAGTTCCTAAAGACTTAACCTCTAAGAAATAGGGAACAAAGACAACCCTTGACTACTTATACTCCTCCCAATAACTATGGGACTCCTATAGATACATCTTCAAGGAATGATCCTGAGCCACCCAAAGGTAATTCTTCTAATCCTTTGGATGAACATTTGAATAAGACAAGATACAATATTGATGAGGACATGAAGAAAATCAAGGAAAATATCACTCTACATGAACTAACATAGATAACTGAGCAAAGAGACCTTCTCTTATAATCCTTTTCCAAGAATCCTAGAAATCCACCAAAAAATGATAATGCCAATGTAACTATGCAAGTGGAAAAAGTAGAGTCTCCACCCTTTCTACTGACAGTTAGAGATTTTAATAAGAATGTCCATAATTGTCTACTAGATTTAGGATATTCAACTAATATTATGCTAGCTAGAATTTATGAGCAACTAGGATTAAACCCAATCAAGTCAAATAGAGTAGTCACATAATTGGATAAATTAAAATTCAAAGTCATTAGAGAGTTTCTTAATGTGTATATTTGATTAGTAAGTGAACCTAGAGTTCAATAGTTTATTGACATTCAATTAGTAGACATCCCTAGTGCTTATGGGTTACACCTAGGCAAGGAATGGACCAAATATTAGAATGGGTACATGTCCACTAATTATTCTCATTTATGGTTGCCATGGAAGGGTGTCCCTAATTAGATAAGAGTTGAGAGGGAGTTGAGGATGAAACATATGATAACTGAGTATAATGTAGTTAATGAAAGGGTAAACTTACTTGATTCTAATATTAGAATCTTCACCCAATGAATTACACAAAATCTAGATTCTAAAATGCCTCCTCTAATGACTAGATTATGGAAGTTACATGTTGATAGAGCTAGATGCAAATCAGGATCAGGAGTTATCATTGTGTTAGTAGACCCTACAAAAAAATTCTACCATTCATATTATAGGATAAAATTTCCTTACACTAATAACTTAGTTTAGTATGAAGCTCCTATTCTTGGACTACAACTTGCCATCAAGCACTAAGTTAAAGATATTCTAGTCTATGGAGACTTTGAACTTATGGTAAACCAAGTGAGGAGTAAATACCAGTGCAAGTTGTCTTACTTAAAGAGGTATAAGTTTATGGTATGGGATTTGATTGAATCTTTTGATGCCTTCAACATCTTAGCTATTCCAAGGGAAGAAAACAAGGCTATTAATGAGCTTAATTTTGTTGTATCCAACCTCATGCCAAATCAAGATTTCCCTGACTTCAGTATTGAGTTGGTAACTTGCCCAGTAGTCCTTGATAACATCAATCACTTCTAAGTTTTCAATTATGATTGGTAGATCATCAATTTCTTGACCAAATTTGGGGCATTTAAAGACCATATCATTGATGAAGTGGATAAAATCTCTCATAAAAAGGAGCCTAATGGTAATATCATCTAACTTAGTGATAATAATATACCTAAAGGTACAATCTATTTAGAGAGGCTATTTGATCATGATAAACTTACAGAGGTACATAAGGTACCTAAAGTGAGTGGAAAAGACTACCAGCTAGTTGATCTTGATCCACAAGACCAACCTCAACATGTCAACATAGGGAAAGCATGCATTGAAATAGAGAATAAGAAAGCAAGAGAGTTGATCACACAATACAAAACTATCATTGCTTAGTCCTATGAAGACCTAAATATATTTGACCCAAGGGTCATAACTCATATAATAGCTCTCAAATAAAATTGTAACCCTTTCATGAAAAAACAAAGGCAATTCAATCTTGTCTTAGAGCCTATGATCTATAAAGAGGTTAAAAAACTATTGGATGAAATGATTGCCTTTCCTATCAAACACTCCAATTAGGTTACAAACTTCATCCCAGTAAGAAAAAATAATGGGGAGATTAGATTATGAATTGAATTTAGGAACATAAACAAATATTCTAAAAAGGACAACTATCCTCTACCTTCTTTAGACCAAGTTATATAATTTATTTCAGGGTTAGCTATGATGTCCTTATTTGATGTACTCTCAAGGTATAACCAAGTGTTGGTTGACAAAGAGGATATGATGGAGACAATTTTAATGACCAAGTGGGGAAATTATACCTACAAGAGGATGCCCTTTGGGCTTATCAATTTAGGAGAAATAATTCAAAGGGTCATGGACCATGATTTCCAAGGTCTAATAGGCAAATGTATCATCATCTATATGGATGATTTGATATTTTTCTCCAGAAACTAAGAGGATCACTTCATGCACTTGAAATAAGTGTTTGAAAGGTGTATAAGATATGGAATTTCCCTCAACCCAAAGAAGAGTATATTTTTTATCATAGAGGGGAAACTACTAGGTCATGTTATCACCAAGTAAGGGATATCTATATATCCTAATATAGTGGATTCCATCTCCAAAATTGATTTTCTTAATAGAAGAAAAGAGCTTAAGTCATTCTTTGGGAGAATTAACTTGGTAATAAAGTTCATTCTTAGGCTTTGCTGAAATTGTCAATCCTTTGAATGACATGATGAATAAGAATGCCAAGATCTCTTAGAATGATGAATCCAAGAAGGATTTTTCTAATATTAAGAGGGAAATCATTGAAGCCCCAGTCTTCACAAATCCATACTTTCCAAAGGAATGTTATCTATATTAATTTTCTTCTAAGTAAACTATGGTTGTAGTACTAACTCAGAAAGTTAGTGGGAATGATCATCCCATAGCTTTTATGAGCACCAATTTCAAGAATGTTAAAGTGAACTATTCTATGATTGATAATCAAGCTTATGCATTGGTAAAATTAGTGAAGAAATTTAGGCATTACATCCTTAGGAATAAGGTGCATGCTATCTTTCTAGACCCAACTATGAAATTCATGATGAGTCAAAATGTGCTTGGAAAAAGGAGAGGCAAATAGATGTCAGTTCTACAAGAGTATGATATTGAAATGAAGATTGCCAAGTTGGTAAGGTGAAAATGCATAGTTAAAATTATTTCCAATGTAAACCCCAAGCTCCATGTCATGTAAGTTAACCAAAAAATCTTCCAACCTAATGAGTGGTATGACTCTATCATTCACTTACTTATCAATGGTGTTTGTCCCCCAGGACTTATAAGAGAGTAAAGGAGAGCCTTGACGCTCAAATTAACTCATTACCTCATAAAGAATGGATTCTTATATAGAAGTAACTTTTATGGAATTTATTTAATATTTTTATCCAAAAAATAAATAACTTAGATCATGACTACCTTCGATGAGAAGCTAGGAAGTGGACACCCTTTAGAGAGAACCATAGCTCATAAGATCCTTATATCTAGGTATTATTGGCCTTCCCTCTTCAAAAATGATCACAAGCATGTGAGGGAGTGCCATGCATGCCATATATTCAAAAAAAAATATTCCAAGGTAGTCATGCCTTTGTAACCCATGATAGTTGACAAACCCTTTACATAATGGGGGTTGGACTTTATAGGGGTGATCAACCCCAATTCTTATGATGGCCAAAAAAATTTCCTTATTGCTACCGAATATTATACAAGGTTTAATGAAGCTATTTACACCAAAAATCTTAGGATATAAAAAGTAATTATAGTCATGGAAGAAAACATTTTCACAAGATTTGAAACCCCAGTCTCGTTGATCTATGATTATGGATCTACGTTAAAAACTATTGAGATGACTAAATGGGAATATGAAAATGCCATCACTCTAAAGTTTGTGTCCATTCATTATCCCTAAAGGAATGTAATATCTAAATATACAAATAATAATTTGATGAAGGCTATCAAGAAGTCTGTAGAAGATAAACCCAAAATGTGACACAAGCTCCTAAAGTATGCACTATGGGTGGACAAGATAAGGATTAATCAAGCCCTCAAAGTTTCACCATTATTCTTGGTGTATGGACATGAACCTATCTTCCCCATAACACTCAGTTTTCCCACATTTACCTTCATGTAGGATTTTATGGAATAAATACAAGACATTGCTAGCTTAAGGGTACTAAACATTATTTAGATGGAAGATGCAAAAAAAAGCATTTACTAACTTTAGTAGGCATCAAAAAATAGTGAAAAGATGATTTGATAAAGGATCCAAAATTAAAGTGTTTAGGCAAGGAGACTTATTCCTCCTCTAGGACGAAGCTTTAGAGAGAAAAGGGAAGCATGGTAAATTCACACCTTTGTGGATTGGGCCATATCAAATTACAGAGACATTAAGAAACAACACCTTTAAGCTGAAAGACCTCTAAGGAGTAGATTTCACCTTGCCCACCAATGGGTAGTATCTCAAGAATTAATTTTTAATTTCTCTACTAGGGGTTTTCATGGATTAATATGTAAGACATGTTATATTAGAGTAGATAGGTTAACTAGTTTCTTTTCTTGCTTTTCTTTTACATGTTTGTTTGTTTCCTGATTGTTGCTTTCTATTATGTGTTTTCTTTGTGATTTGTTTGATTTTGCTTAGTTGTGATATTTTATTTCCAATGAGTCCTGTGAACATTAATTTATAAATTTCTCATGAGATTGCTTAAAATTCTAGTGCTTTGAAGTAGGGATATGAATCTTGCAATGTTAAACATAGGTTATCACAAAGCACCATGATGTAACTCAAAGACAATGGTGTAGATTGATATATAAGTCAATTATCATGACAAGTATTAAGCATAATCTTAAATCAAGGTTTGGTTGAAATAATAATCATATGTGTTATAAGAAAACTTAGGTTGTTGAGGCACATTTCATTCTAGAACTTAAAACATATCCTTGTCTAGGATAGAGGTTACAACTAAAATTGATTACCCCAAGAATCAAACACTTGACCAAATCCCTAAAACTAGGATATATTGTTTCCCAAAAATTGTAAAAAAGACCTAGAAAATACAAAAAAGAAGAAACTTATTGCAAAATCTATGGACAAAAAGCAAAGGTGATTCTAGTAACCTCCACCAAGGTTATAGATGCTTGGTTGGTAGTAGAGAAAGGCTTTGAGTGGGACCAAAGGCATATCCATTAGGGTTATGTATGCCTTGTTGGTAGCAAAGCAATGCCTAAGCCTTCCCTAAACTAAGAGAAACTATTCTTAATGAATATCCAAAATGATCCAAGTCAAGTGTTATGACAAAAGGTATGACCTGGATGTTATCTTCCAAATTTTCATGACAAATGGTAAGTGGAATCAAAGCATATACTACATGATTGTGTTATAGCATTTTTAGGTTTGAATTTTAGACATGTGAGGCTTATTTCAACCAAGGTTTTACTTAGGCAATGTTATGGACCCAATGGATGAAAGACTTATGTATTGGTCCAAACCAAATCCTTATGTTCTAACATATTTCTATGTTTCCCATGTGAGTCACCATTTATTGGATCAACATACATCCACTTTGTTTCTTTTACAAATAGGGTACCCTAATGAATGTTCAAAAAACATCTAAACCTTGAAAACTTGCTTGAATAGGTTATCTTTTTTAGAATGTGAAGATAATTCACTTGAAAGGGATATGCTTTATACATGCTTAATGATAATGATTATATTTTTGTACTAAATTTAATAATGATTTATATTTGAAGATGAAATTTTAGGTCCAATAAAGAAGGCTATGTCTTTTATGAATAAAACCCTAACTTTTGAATTCGAAAGTTGGAGGGAAGACTTGTTTGGGTTTCCTAAACAACTCAACTTATGAAAAGTTTATAAGTATCTAAAATTAGTTAGGTTTTCTTTGGTTGACCCATCACTTGTTCAAGTTACTTAACCCATCCTACTTCCTGTCTTCTTTATTAGTTGTTTTCCTCTCAAATCTTGATGACTTATTATTGATTTAAACTTTGTGCATCTTTGTAGATCTAATGGATCTCATTATCTCACATATCTAATCAAATGGTGTGAATCAAATAAAATAAAACAAACCCACCTAAACACCAAAGTACCCTTTGAAATTTTGATTTTGAGGCACTTTCTTGAAGTGGCCCTTTGTAGTTTCTTAAAGTGTCCCTTCAAAAAATTTATCTTGGTCCACTTTGGTAGAAATTACCCTTCAGATAAATTTTTTTAAGAACTATTTCTTATCAAAATTTTATCTAAAAAAAATCAACTCTTTGGATTTTTTGAACCTACCCTTCATAAGAATTAGTTAAGGCACTTTATCAATAAAGTGACCCTTCAAAAAATGTTTAAGGGAAACTACATGAATTATTTCTAGGTTCCTAGTTTTATGTCTGACCCTAATATTTGCTCTTTGTAGAAACCAATTGTTGATGAGTACACAGATCATAATCAATGGCTTACACTTGCTTGTAGATCCAATCTAATAGTGTGAAATCACTAAAGACTTTTCAACATAGTATAACTTTGAGGCCTAGTAAAGGGACATATTTCATGACCCTTAGAGGAACCCCTTGTGTTTTTTAAACATAAATATACTTAGTAAACATAATTTTAACCTAATTCATATCAAAACTTGGAGCTCATTAAGTCATGTGCATATTTTTAGATCTGATGGTTTTTGCTTCATCACAAGATTTGATCTAATGGTGTGAAATGGTTGAAGGCTTATAACCTAATCAATTTTAAATATCCAATCAATAAAGGACTTAAATGATATTAGATCTTAAAGACTTGTTCACATGGCCCAAGGAGCATGCTTTTATCTTAAATAAAAATGTGTTTTTCAACACAACATGACCACAAGTCTTAAGCTTAAGCCCTCTAAGTACATTAAATGAGCTTAGATTTGATAGCCTCACACCCATAATTAAATGTTTGTGAGGACATTTTTGACATTTTCAAGGATGTTAAATTTAAGATAGTCTAAGTACATTAGATGAGATAAAATTTGACAGCCTCATGCCCATCATTCAGTGTTTGTGAGAACATTTTTGACAATCATGAGGCCATCAAACTTAACATAGTCTAAAATTTCAAACCTAGCAAAGGGATGTATCTCTCAACCATTTAAAATTCTCCTTTTAGTTTTTAACATGAGAAATTAGTATGAAGACTTTTAACCTAAGTTTTTCTTAAGCTCAAAGCTCATTAAGTCATATGCTACTTTGTATATCTGATGATCCTTCTTCTTCATAATATTTGATCCAATAGTGTGAAATGGATGAAGAATTTTCAACAAGGATAAAGCATAATGAAGGAAACCAATCAAAAAAGACTTCATGGATTGAGATCAATGGACGACGATGGCTCACAAATCCAATCCATTAGTGCAAAATGAAGGAAACTTTCAAAGACTAATGACTAGCTTTTGAAAGGACTTTCATGGGAGTAACACAAAAAAATTTATGAATTCACCACCTCTACCATTAAATCTATGAAAAATCATAGGTTTCCAACATAAATCCCTAATTATTTCTCAATTGAATCATAATTACATTTAAAAGAGCTAAAAATCACCATGAGAAGAGCTAAAAATAGTCAGTGAGATCACACAGTATAAGGTAAATTGACCAATTAGAGGAACATGGTTGCTACAAGACAACAATGATGAGATGAAGTCAAGGATTACTTGTCAACTAATAATGAAGGAAGACCTTAAAAATACACTAAATTGGATGTGGGAGCCTTAAGAAATGGTATGAATAATTGGTCAAAAAATTTCTTTACAATTGACCTTCTACAACCATTATCTCCCAACAAGTAACAAATTGTTGTAGCTCAAAGGATACATGAAGATTTGGTAGTAATTTAGATGTTTGGGCTTCACCTCATAGCTACCAAACTAGAGGTACTCAATTTTTTCAATATCCTATCTCCTATGTTTATTGATTATAGAGTATATGGAGACTAGATAATAAATGAGGTTACATCAAAGAGGATTATTTATATAGCTCTAATCGATTTTGAAGGCTACTATAAGCTTCCCAGGACTTAGATAGACTTCCCTACAATAAAATAATAGACCACTAAGAATGACTTAGATAATATATTATTACCATGTCTAGATAAAGGAACTCACATAATGAAAAACCATGATGGTAAAATCTCAATTGTACAATTTAGGTAAGGGATTCGAATCATCATGACTTTGTTTAATACGGATTCTAGAGTGGTAATCACATATTATGCTGACCCTAGGTGGGTCTCCTATGTATATTTCATGATATTAGAGAAGTTGACTCCACCTATTATAGAAATGATAAGTATCCATCTAGGGAGGAAGTTTAATGTAATTAAAAGGAAGACAATCCATCTATTCACAATGATGTCTTAAATTTTGGATGCCTTCATGGCCTCAACCTACTTCCCTACCATCAAGAATTGGTCCCTTCATATAAATATTTCCATTTCTCACCATTACTCCAAATTGCCCAATTCAAGTATAGAGACCACATGTAATTCATTTATGATTACATATATCCCACTCTAGTTGGGTTAATTACTAGAAGTACAATGCTCAGGGTTCACCCCCTCATTAGGTAAATTTTTGAGCCCATTGGTGAAATTTGGATCTATCTTGATTGTATAATAATTAGAATTGAAGGTTGTCAAACCTAGCCATTCAGATTACTAGTGCATGTCCTAATCAATCTGGCTGAGTAGGAAATAGCTCATCAAATCCTTCATGGTATAAACCATGTATTTAGAGAGAAGAAAAAAGGAATCATACATCTATTCCCATATCTAATTGGGAAAATAATGATTCATGGATGGAAGCAACTATATATCTTAACAAGGTGTAGAGAGAAATTCTACTTCCAATTAGATGACCTCAAGACATGAGATCTAAAGGGCAATGTACTTTCCCATCTACAATCCAAACAACTATATAAGGTACCTTATGAACATTAATTGGGTCTATATGACCATTTATACACAAAGGCAACCAACTTTTAGGATGTGTTGGCTAGGTTTAAGGGGCATGGATTTAAATTAGAATATAAACTGTGGAGGGAAGAAAAAACATTAGGGAAAAGATGGAAAATCAATCCCTTAAAATACCATTTCTTACCTTCCACTTTGGGTCTACCATAAGTGCCTCAAGGTCCACCTCAACAAAAAAAACTACCTCAATAGCAAGTTCCCAAAATTGAATGACCTAATGAAAAAAAACATAGACCAGGAGAGGGACCCTCTACCTTATCTCTACCTCAAATAACCCATTCACCTTTGGAATAACTTGATATGGTTGCTTTGGAATCTTATGAAACTGTGGAAGAAGTCTTCAAAGAACTTATAGATACATATGGGTTAGACAAGGAAGGAGATGAAGATAAAGGAGCCACAACTAAGGTGGCACTAATTGAAGGTCCTCAAATTGAAGAGACAGACAAAGGTAAAGGATTTTCCTTAGATTTGGTCCATGTGACCAAAATAAAGAGGGAGACAAATATGTATTTTGTGCCTAGAGCCTTAAAGAAACCCAAGTGGATTCAACCAACAAGTGAGGTGAATCTATTTAGTGACAAATTTCTCATACATGGATCTATCATCCCTAACTAGTTTATCTATGGTAAGTTATAAAATATAACCTCTTAAAAACATTCATGGGCTTTGACTAGACTTTTTAATGTTGAAGTTAATGATTAAGTCTAGTCATAGATTTTATATCTCATGAAGGAGCAAGAAGAGAGGAGAATGATTGAGGCTACTAAGGAGAGAAATAATAAAATATAAGAATCAAGAAAACTGAGAGGGGATAGTCTCAAAACACATAAAGATTCAAATCTTTTATAAGTAGAGCCCAAGGTAAAATTCAACCCTAATATGGCTACACTAGAGAAGGTTACTACAAAGAAAGTAACTATTGGAATTGAAGAATTCATTCTCTAAAGAGTGGAACCATTTGTAAGACTCACTCCAATCCAAGGCTAGGTAGTAGAGGAGTAAACCATTCATCAATAAGACATTTCATGTCTATTGGAATCCTAGTAAGCAATGGTTATGGTGGGAATTTAGGGAATGAATCAAAGGATCTTGAACCTGGAGAAAGAAGAAAGACTTGGAGGCACAAATCTCACTATCAATTCTAGAGGACCTACTAAACATGTTAAATAAGTACCTCTTAGATGCCTTTTAGTGACTAAAGGCCATAAAACTTAGGCTTAATACCTTCTAACTTTAGGATAATAAGGTACAAACATTGATACAATAATGACAAGAAACTAAAGACTAGGTGACAGAGTTGATTAAAGTATACTTCACTAAATAATGTTTGGATTTCAAGTTCATTAAAAAGAGGCAATTGAATTCCATTTAAGATATCCTGGTAGATCAAATATAGGAATTAATTTCATGGTAAAATAAGGCCAATGACTTCATATAGGAAGTTAAGGGCTTGGTGAACAAAATTGAGAAGTTACTAAGAACCTTGTTGGTGACCCCTTCTCAACCTAATGCCACTAGCCTAATACATGACATGAAATTATATTAGGGATACCAAGACTTCATCCAAGGCATCAAGTATGAAAACTAATTACAATAAAACAAGGACAATTTATAAGTCCTTAATATCATCCTCACCATAGGGGAACACATTGTAGAGGCAAGGTGCATACAAGAGGTCATCAACAGAAGTGACAAAGAATATGATACATTAGTTGAATAGGAAGAAGAGAGTCTAGTGAATCCCATAGTGGATTTTGATTTATTCAAATAAAAATACACCAATTTGAAAGATTTCTTTTAGCCTAAGTGATCAAGGGGGCCCACTAGTCTAAGAGTAAAGTCAAGATTATTCTTTTGTAAACTATATATGCTAGTTTGATAGCATATATTAGTATTTTGATCTAATAGGCACATAATGGCCATATGTAATGTATATTTATTTATAAAAGGATAGTTTTCTTTACCTTTTTAAATTTTTTAAGGAAATATGATCGGTACACTACCTATGTCTTCTATAAATAAGAAAGTGTTACAATTTGTAAAGCGAGGGATTTTGAGCAATTTTTTACTAAAGCAATTAATAAAATTTAAATTTTATAAAGATTATATGGTGCTATGTTATATTGTTTCTTATTTCTCTCAATTGTAGGTAGATGTCATATATTTGAATGGTTCTTGGATAGATGAGCTATATTTCATGAGGTTTCTAGTTTGTGATGTTCTAGACTAGTTGAATGATTATATGTTTACTTAATTTTATTTGCTTTTCATTTGAATTTTCTTATGAAATTTAGATTAACATATAAAAATATTTAAGTAATATTTAAATTTACTCATAATTTCTATATTTTCCTTTGAATCTTGCCTGATTTTTGGTGAAGCTTGTGCTTATGCTATGTTGCATCACTGATTGGTTAAATGTATGCTCAAATTGAATAGAACTTTGTCATTATGTTTGATACTAATACTTTAAATCACATTTCTTCTCTACCTTACCCTATCTTTTACTTCTTTTTTAATCAATTCTCACTTTAGCCTAAGATCATTGTAAATATCCACTTATATTAGTTTAGAGTTAGAAATATTGACCATGACGACGATAAAACTATAAAGACTTAGACCCAGGTAGCTCCCAACCACCACATCAAACAAATTTTGGGGGTAGCTCTCATACTTTTCTAACTATTCCACCACAGACACACTACTTGTCACAAACTACAACTCATGCCTTAGAATCTTGTAATCCTAAAATTAGAAGTGTTCATCAACACTAAGGAATACTCTATAGAGTAGTTAGAAGCATCAAAACTGGTCATGATCACACCTTTCCAACACCATCATATCCTCAACCCACAAGATTAACACCTTAACAAGTTGAGGAGAAGCAAGCCAAAGGGTTGTCTTATGGTTGTGATAGCAAATAGAGCAAAGACCATCATTGTACTGAAAATAAGTTATTTTACATCCAAGGTGCTAATGAGGATGATGATGATGAAGAGGCAATTGGTGAGGATGAAGAAGGTCTTGAGGAGGAATCTAAAGACTCTTAGTCTATTAATTCCTATCATGCCCTTTCAGGTATTAATACTCCCCAAACCCTTATGGTGTTGGATTCCATAAATAAATAGAAGGTCATTATATTAATTGATTCTGGGAGCACACACAACTTCATCAACAGTAAGTTGGATACTCACTTGAACTTTTTAATAATCCCACTCTAGAATTTTAGGTCATGATTGTAGATGGTGGTACTATCATCTACTCAAGAAAATGCCATATTATTAGTTGGCATTTGGAGACTACTTACTATATTCTCCTATGTTTTTTATTCCCATGAGGGGAGTTGATATTGTTTTAGGAGTATAGTGGCTCACAGCTTCAGGCACTATTGAGATGAATTTCCAAGAATTATTCATGAGTTTTCATTCTAAGGGAAGGACATTTGAGCTAAGGGGATTAAGGGCTAAATATACACAAATTGTTAGCTCCCATAAAATGACAAATATTATTTGAAAGGGTACTAAAGGATTTAGAGCTCACTTTTTTTCCATGGAAGTTTAACTAACTTAGCCATCTACACCTCTTTATTTTCAATAAGTGATTAATGCTTATTCAACTATTTTTGGTGATATGTCAAAAGGACTTCCACCTAACTACACACATGATCATGATATCAAAAGTATTCTTTGTAGTACACCACCCACATTAGGCCATACAAGTATCCCTATGTCCAAAAAAGTTAAATTGAAAATATGGTATATGATATGTTGGATGCATGAATAATACACCATAGCCAAATTAAACATTCTTCACTAGTTATCATGGTGAGATATAAAGATAACACTTAGAGGATGTGCCTTGACTACAGAGGACTAAAAAATTACACTATTAAAGATAAATTTCCTATTCTTATCATTGATGATTTTCTAGATGAATTAAATGGTGCTCTCTATTTTACCAAGTTAGATTTACATTCTAGGTATCATCAAATCTGAACCCGTGATGAAAACATACCTAAAACTAATTTCAAGACTCATGAGGGCCATGATGAGTTTTTGGTTATGCCTTTCAAGATAACAAATGCACCATCCACCTTTAAGAGTTTGATGAATACTATTTTTAGGCCATTTTTAAGGAAATTTATTTTGGTAGTTTTTGATGATATCCTCATTTACATTAAAAATTGGAAAGACCATTTACACCATGTGAAATAGGTGTTCTTAATTCTAGAACATCAATTTTATGCCAAACCTTCTAAAGTACTTCTGGAGCTTGTGAGGTTGCATATTTGGGTCATCTAGTTTCACATGTAGGAGTGAAATTGGATCCTAAAAAAATCCAAGCAATGGTGGACTAGTTGATTCTTAAGACACTCAAGTAACTAAGGGTATTTCTAGGGTTAACTAGTTACTATCATAGGTTTGTCAAAAATTATGATAGAATTTCAGCCCCACTCACCTCTTTTTTGAATAAAGACTCCTTTTAGTGGATTGATACAACTACCAAGGAATTTGAACAATTGAAATTGGTTATGTACCACTCTAGTATTGGCCACTCCTAATTTCCCAAGACTTTTGTGGTTGAATGTGATACATCTAGGTATGGTATGGGTGATGTACTCATGCAATAAGGAAAACCACTTGCATTTGAAATTCATAAAATGAATGGTAAAATAAACACAAGCCCATTTATTCAAAGGAAATGATGTCTATTTTGCATGAAATCAAACAATGGATGCCTTATTTGATGGGTCATCACTTTCAGGTAAAGATTGACAATGATAGTCTTAAATATTTTTGGAATAATGGTTGTCATCTAAAGAAAAATAGAAATGGGTAACTAAGATGCTAGGTTATGATGCACTATCCAATAAGGATGAATTATTTAAGGTATTATTATGTGCTATGACCATTTTATAGGTAGATTGGCTAGAGGAAGCATGATCAAAATGGGATAATAATAGTGTTACCCATGATTTGATTCAAAATCTTCATCAAGATTTGGGTGGATTTGAAAAATTCACATGGAAGGGTAATGAATTATGGTATAAAGACAAATTATACCTATGTAATAATTATCTTCTTAAACCAAAAATCCTTCAAGAACTTTATGCAACTCCAATTAGGGGTCATTTAGGATTTTTGAAAACCTATCATAGAATCAAGAAGTAATTTATTCGGGAAGGAATCAAGGGGGATTTCTATAAATGTGTGGCTTAATGTATAATCTATCAAAAAAATAAATGAGAAACTATCAAAACCCCAGTTCTTTTTCAGCCTTTATCCATCCCTAGCTAACATTGGGAAGAGGTGTCTATGGATTTCATTATAGGGTTATTAAGATCTAATGGTCAAAATGCCACCATGGTTATGGTATATCATCTCAGTAAGTATGTTCATTTTTGTTCTTTATCACTACCATTTGTTGTTATTATATTAGATTATGATTTTCTCAATATAGTTCAAAATTTGCATGGTACCATTAAGATCATTGTCAGTGATAGAGGTCCCATTTTCACTAGTAATTTTTGGACTAAGTTATTTGCATGTTTGGACACCTAGTTGGCTCATATTTCATCCTATCATCCTAAATTAGATGTAAAAAGTAAGGTATTAAAAATATGTCTAGAAGGATATCTTTTTTGTTTTGTTTTCAATAAACATGATAAATGGGTTCATTGGTTGCCACTTATTGAATTATGGTATGATACTTTTGTTCATAGTTCTTCCAAAATTTCTCCTTTTCTAACACTATATGGATACCAACCTCCATCCATAACTTAAACTTTGAAGGTCCATCCTAAGTTTTGTGTATTTGAATAACATATTCACTATCAATAGGAGGTCCTTGTAAGTTTGCATGAAAATTTAGCCATGCCTCAGAATCACATAAAGCAGTAGGCAGATCAACATAGGAGTGAGAGGAATTTTGACATGGGTGATTGGGACTTTGTTTGATTATATCCATATATTAATATGTACTTAATTAAATATAAAAGGGATAACAAGTTGTCCCCTAAGTACTATGGTCATTTTTAGATCTTAAAAAAAATTGGTAATGTGGCCTACAAGTTAGAGTTTCCTTCCTCCACTCATATACATCTAGTATTTCATGTACCATGCCTAAAGAAAGTCATTATATATAGAGTTTATACTTAAACTAAGTTAAAAAAATTGTATGAGGAAGGAATATTTATTCTTAATCCTGAGGTTATGCTTCAAATGTGCACTGAGTAGTTGTGGTCTAGAGTGATTAAGGAGTACCTGATCAAATGAAAGAATCTACCTTCTGAATATGCCAATTGGGAGGATGAATCCTTTGTGTATAAACATTCATATTTGACTCAAAATTGAGTAAAACATTTTTTTCAAGGGAATGGGCATGCTACGCCCTTAACCTTTAGCATGTCTAGGGATATGTGTTGCCAACTTGTGGCTTACATACCTCTTTTATATTCTTGTTACATTTCTCTATGTTCATAATTAGGTCAGCCTATGGATAATCATGGCTAATTAGACTATATATAAGATGTATTGGTTATTATTTTATCATCATATTGTTTAGTATTTTTCTCTTAGTGCATTATTGTGGAGGTTGCCCCCTTAAAGTGGCTTTGTTATATTTTCTAGTATTCTACTCTACTGTCAATTATTATTGGATGATCTCTCATATTTACTTATTATGTGTGATATATAATAATTTTTTATGAACATATAAGTAATTTTATTACATATATATAGTAATTATCATAATTAGTTAGGTTCCTATAACAAACTTCAATCAAATTTACCAGCACAAAAAACTTGACAAGTTGGTGTCTTAATTAGAAATGTTAACATTCTAAACTAATGAAACTGTCTAATCCAATATCATCAGAGTGGAGTCTTATAAATGGTTTAATTTAAAATAAATAATAATAAATAAATAAATAAATCAAAAATAAAAATATGCATCCCACATGTTACACACACTTAGGATGTTAAGTTTGCCTAACCTCTTGATTGGTTGTAGGGACACATCATACCCATGGTGTACTAAAAAATATTATCATATAAACCACACATACTGCACCCTTGATGAATGAGAAACATGTATCATTTTATGTATCATGGGTACATATCCAAAACTAGTTACACCAACATCTACCATATGTTCACTATATCAACAAACACGTGGCATATGTGCCACATGGAACTAAGATGTACATGAATGTGGAATATTCACCACCTCCACCACCTATATCAACACTTTCATGACTCATTTAACTTATTTCCACTTCAAATTATTCATATTTATCTATTTTATTCCTCCATCACTCCAAAACTCCACCCTCCCACCATTTTCATGTACTAAAGCCAAAATTTTCCCAAGTATAGTCAATATCTTTAAAAAATTTAGTACTCCATAGCTAAACAAGTTTTGTCAGGTGTAAAGTAAATTTTTAGTGTTTTCTAATCATAGGGAAAACTATGGTGCCCATGTAAATATAAGGTTTTACTCCACTCTTATATACCCTTGAGGAGTACTTAACAACAAGGGAAAATATATCATGACCACCATAATTTGCTTCGCATAACCTCGTAAGAAATTTATCCAACCACCCCCCTATGAAAATATCAAAGCATTGGCTGAAGTTGCATTCTATATCAACTTCTCAACCAAGATAAAGTATAAATACCTAGGTTAGTAGTGTTTGACCATTATATAAATAAATGTATTTGAAATATAGGATTTAATAATTAGACATGTTGATATGGAATAATTTTATAAAATAATTGATGATAGATTAACCAAACCTATGGGTTACCTCTTGTAAATATGTGTCTTTCTTGAAAAAAACATATTTAAAATCTATGTGTAGTGTATAGATATACTCCTAACATGTGGATAATACTAAAATAAAAAAATAAGGGAGGTTAGATATATAATACATGTTCTTGTTGCAAATGTTAAAAGAGAGGCCATTGATGTTGTGATTCACAATCATTAAATGAATGAATATTTTAGGATGAGTGTGGAATTTATGTAAACCTTATGTCATAAGATATAAAAAAATATCATATTGTTATTAACAATGGATGTTTTAAGGTGAAACATAATGACATATCCAAACTTCCATATAGTTTGACCTAATCTAATTTTGTGGAAGAGCTCTCAAATATGATTAACCTCCTAAAAAAGGTGATAGGAAATGTAAATAAAAAGTACTATCATCATTAAAGCTTTATTCTGATAAGAATAATTTATAGTTTCAATAAGTTTAAAACTATAAATCAATTATTAATCATATTATCAGTGATTCACTTTAAAACTACCTCACAAAACTAACTACCACTAAGTTATTTTATGACAGTATATTTCATATACACTCTATCAATTTAATGTGTAAACCTCAACTTCACATAGTTGGTAAATATATGGATATAAATAAGAATATATTATTTATTCCCTTAAATTACTTTATAACAAATAAACAAACACTTCAAAAGTTTGAATGATGTATTCACTAGGAGGGTAGTGAAAATACTAGGTGATTATATGGATCTAGGATTTCAGAAGAAGGAATTTATTTTTTGTTATAATATGGAAGTCACTTCATCCAATTCCATAGATATATTATCATATTATACCAATTATGGAGGATATATGTTGTCTTAAGCATGATTAATGTTTTGGAAAATTCATTGTGAGTTGATTATGAATTATGGTTTATGGCTTCATTTAGTGGATTTAACTAAAGAATAATTCAAGAAGATAATCATGGAGTAGTTTTAAAATAAGGCTCCTTAAATGTATAATCCATGAATGTACTTATATAAAACCATTCTTCATTAAAGGTGATGAGTGCATAGTGGGATGAGTTATCCAAGACCCCATATACCCTAGCATTAGTAGTAAATAAACAACTCATCCATCAGAAGAGTATGGTGATTCCAAATGGAAATTTAAATATTTAGGACATCAAAAAATTTATGATATATATATTCTCTCCATAATAAATATAAATAATCACCTCCTTTGACTACAGGTCCATATAAGGGGAAAACCACATACAAATCATTTTTTTCATATTATAATTTTGTCTCTTTCCAACAAAGTATAAACATTCATTTGTAAAATATATATTTATTAAAAAAAATTGGATAAGATAATCTATAATACAAAAGGTCACAATGGAATATGAAGGGTCAACCCATTCCTTCATATAGCTATAAACTGGATAAATTACTATTATACAAAGGTTTTTTATGTTCTTTTTTATTTTTATTGAAAGGAAAGGAGAAAGATACTTTGTGTTCATTTTTCCAATTATGAACAATGAAAATTACATAAATTTATGTATGGTATCTATTTTGTGGATGTGTTTTTTTTCCTAAGTTAATACATATCCATCAACTCTCAATAAATACTTATTCTATGAATAAACAACTATATTACTTCTAGAGTTATTTCTTTTCATGCACTTGGTGAAATATACATTCTGTCATTCATGCATACCATTCACCTCTCTGCTTGTTAATTTTTCTTTTGATGGTTGAAATTAGTAGAACCTAATACTCCATTCAAAATGAAAATATTTTAAATAATCTTATTTCTATTTTTTATATTTTCAATAAAGGGGACATTTCCTCTAAATAGAGTAGATACATTTATCTCCTTTACTATTATGAAATACAATATTTTTTGAACTACAAAATGTTTCACCAAGTTTTTTTTGGCACCCACTATGGGAAACATTTGATTTTTTTCAAGATACCCACTTAATATATCACTAAATATGATAATTTATATACCTATCTCATTAAACCTTTGATATATATGAACCCTATATATTTTAATTAAGTTATTTTATCATCTTGGATATAAGTAAATTCATGAGATCTAATAAGAATAGAGGTACCTGTGATTAATTATTTGAATTATATGATCATTTCAACTTTATACTTTTTATAGAATAAGTGAGAAGGATGGTTTGACCTCTAAGTAGATTAAAAAAATTCCTAAAATATTGGTTACATGGTAATTATACTTCAAAACCATGGAATTTATGTAGATTCTAAAGGGACCTCGTATTGGACCATTGGTCATGGGTGCTCTACTTCTTGCGCTACTTAAATGTTGAACAAGTTTTTTTAGAAAGTTTATCGATGATGATAAAAAACATCATGATGAACACAATTTTTTTTTTTTTTTTTAAATTATTATCTTGGGTGTATACAATGAATATGTGTTAGTCAAACTATTTATTGAAACATGGGTATAATGGGAAATAAAATGGCTTCATCAAAATCTATAAGGTTATATCCTAAACTAGGAGACGATGAGAAATAAATTTGAACAAAGAATCAAACTATTTGAGGATGAACACCCATTCGTTTCTCAATTGGACCAAATCAAAAATGAATCTCATGGACCCCTGAGAGAATTCAAAGCATAATTCAACAAGTTGATTCATAATATTAAATTGATTCACATTGTATAAAATCAAAATTATTCTTACTTAAATGTACAAGCACTAGAAGTGAGTTTATTTTTATGAATAAATCACCCAAAATTTTTGGAAATAACACAAAATCAATCTATAGATATATAATACAATATGATCATAGATATAAAACTAAAAAGAATTCATTCAAAGTTAAATAACAAACTTCAATAGAGCTTTTAATAAGAAAACTAGAAAATGACATTTTAGCCTTTAAGGAATAAATTCCTCAAGGTCATTAGGCTAACCCATATAATGATGTTCCTATGTTGACCCACTTTGCATGTATATTTCATTTTAAAAATTATCATTAAGGTTCTAATTGTCAAAAAATGGTGATAATGTTGCATTTATGAATAATTGAATAACCACCAAAAGAGTCAAATAAGAATAAATAATATGAGAAGCAAAATGCTGAAGAGGCCTCTAAATTGATGACTGATCCAAAGGTTTTCATAAATATATGTACCCTTTTTCCAATTCCCATAGAAGATAAAAAATCTATAAAATTTGGGAAGTTATTTGTTTTGTTTGATTATATCGACAAATTATGAATCAAATCATGATTGTTCACCTTCCTTTGATATCATTAATCACATCAATAAAATAAAAGTCTATATTTCTCAAATTTAATAATCCCAAATAAAATATTAAACATATAGATACATTGAAAAAATTTATCAAAATTAGAATTTACCATTGTTAAAATACATTAACTCATGAGATTCATGTAAAAATGGATGATTCTAAGTTTCAAAATAACATGCCATTATCTATTAAAAGTAGAGAAATACTTGAGTCATTATACATTTCAATTTTCATTAGAATTTTTTGGCTAAAAAATTACATAATTTATTCTAGAGATTATGATAAAAGAATGCCAACCAAACTAGCACATGCCACATGATTAAAATGAACCAAAAGTTTCAACTATTATTTCATCATGGAGGTAAAATAAGTTCATTAGATGAATCAAAATTTCCAATAAATGATGAATCAAATCTTGATTTTTTACCTTCCTTTGATATCATTGATCACATGAATAAAATAAAAGTCTATATTTCTCAAATGTAATAATCCCAAGTAAAATATTAAACATATAGATACATTGAAAATTTTTATCAAAAGTAGAAGTTACCATTGTTAAAATACATTAGCTCATGAGATTCATGTAAAAATGGATAATTATAAGTTTCAAAATAACATTCCATTATCTAATAAAAGTAGATAAATACTTGAGTCATTCTACATTTCAATTTTTAGTGTATTTTTTTGGCTAAATAATTAAGTAATTGATTCTGGAGATTATGATAATAGAATGCCAACCAAACTAACACATGTGACATGATTAAAATGAACCAAAAGTTTCAACTATTATTTCATCATGGAGGTAAAATATGTTCATTAGACTTGGAAAATAAAAGACTCTCGGGTAACTCTAGTAGCATTCCCTTGGAAGAAAGCCAAGATGACTATTTTTATGGTAAACCTTCCTACTAAATATGGAATGTTGATATGTATAACTTATTTTAAATACCATATATGTGAGATTTGACTATATTAGACACATTATATATTTATTATAAATATAATTAGTGAAATTATAATGAAAAAAAAGGTAAACAATTTATATATAATTTAAATGATCCCCCAAAAAATATTCTATATAAAGAAACATGCCACAGTGCTTTCATGATGATAAATGAAAATCATATATAACTTCCTAAGGTAATTTAAAGTGATTCAAATGACATATGGACCTTTGAATTTTATGGAAGGGTTTCAACTATAGGTTCATGTACCAGATTAGTGTTGATTTCCATATAGATTTTTTTTTCTATTAAACACTTGAATTTGAATGCACCAATAATACAACTGAATATGTAATAATGTTGCTAGGATTTAAAGTATTAGAATAAATGTAAATTCAAAATATCATAGCTTAAGGTGAATTTTAATTGACTATGATGTAATTAAGAACATAATACCAACTAAATAATGATAGGATAAGGCATTACAAAAAAGAGTTCTATGATTATATTGAGGTTTCAAATATTTTTCCATTGATACCATTATAAGAGAATAAAACTATAAATCTCACACATTAGTTGTATCCACATCCCATCTAATTCCCCATATAGATTTTTAAAAGGATATGTATATTATAAATTTGTTATATCTCCACAGTGTTTTGAATAGTTCAAAACATTAATAGTGTAATGCCCAAAAATAAACATGCTAATAAATCTCGTAAAAGGGGCTAATATATTTTTTAATAAAACTAAGTTAAAAAATGTTTGGTTAACTATGGTTTTAATTCTACATGTTCATACCTTATCAAAAACTCTTCATTACATGATAATATTTAATTTTTTTATTTTCTAACTAAGTTACTCCTGGCATATTATATTTATAATTTCTTATTTCTTAATTTGTTATTTAATATGGAATTAAATATCCAAGTGTAATAATTTGATAATGCTTAGTTTCTAAAGTTTTTCAATGGGGAATTAAATGTCACCCTTTAGAGGGCCTAGGTGAATAAGGTTTATTTAATAAGTAATATATGATAGATACTTTATTTAAATCAAGATAATTTAAGAAAAAAAATGTTTTCCCATTTTAAAGTGGTGGGAAAAATCCCCACCCTACAATCAAATATTCGTATACCTTAGATCTAGGTCTTAAAAAAGGCTTCCCTAAGTTTTATTTGATTTAAGATAAAATTCAATTTTCAAAACTAAGTTCTCATTTCTTCTTGTTTCATTTTTCAAGGTGAAGGATTGGATGAGGGGGTTCAAGTAGAACATTTCACATAAATGGAAGATATCACTTCTTTGGAGTATATACATAATGTATATGCCAATGATTTTGGCATATATAAATATATTTATTTATTTTAATTATCTATATTATTACAATGTTACTATTTAATAATATATTAGATATACATACATGTATATAAATATATAAGTATAAATTATTTGGCATGACTAACTATTGGTTAATGCTTACATATACACACAAATATATATTCCTATAAACACATTTCGAATGGAGAATTGATTTTATTTGTTGAACCTACACCTATTAAATAAAGATTTAAATTTAATAGTTTCCATAATGCAATTTGATTTCACAAAATTAAAATACATAAATTTAATTACCAATTCATATTTGTAAAAAAAGGAGAGATTGAAGAGGTGAAGATATCCACATTTGACACTTATAATTATATTTTAAAAGTATAAACTTAAGTGAGTAATTATCATAATTTCCTTCATAGTGCATAATTTCAAGCACATGATTTGTCTTCATTTCAAATTTCATTTTTTTAAATTGAGAATCATAGAGAGAGATAAATGTATAGAAATGAAATAAATAATACTCATTCAAAAACTTAGTATAAGGAGGAGAAAGAGTGTATGATTATCTACTTTCACAAATGATTCATTTTCATCACATACTAAATAAATATGAACTTTAATTTAAAGGAAGAATATTTATACATTAGTTTGTATATCACATTCATAATATATTTCCTTTCAACAATCTCATGAAGAAACTTAAGAAAGTAGGAATAATGTAATTTTCTAGCTCCCAACAACATTCATTCCCAACCCCAAAAAAATTACTTACATGTAGTGACAATAAAATGTGAAGATAAATATAAGGATAAACACATTCCTACTTGTATTATTATTACATTCAAATAATCCATACAACAACCCCTTTGAAATAATTATTCTTAGTCATCGTAACTTATAAAAATTGTATCACATGTACTCATTAAAAGAGTCCATAAGAGAGGTTTACATATTTACAAGTCTTTATAATAGTTTCTCAATAGTAAAGTCCTCAAAAAATCATTATAAATTAAAAAACCACTTCAAAACCATAAATTTTTTATAGGCCACATAATAACAAGGAGATCATCCAATGTGCAAAAATGTTTAACTCTAAGCTCTAACTCCAAAATGATGGGGCATACACATATGAAAACAAGGTCCAAAAACACTTAAATAATGCTCCAAAATAGGCCAAAATAAGGTTATTTACCACCCATAATATATTAATCATCACATGTAATCTTTACCAAGTGAGTTTCATACATAGTCTCTAACGAGCCAAAGGGAAAGATGCATGCATCAAATCATATGTACAAATGAAAAGTCTAGAAAATGAAATGGTTATGTTTTTTAAGAGAATGAGAATAAAATAAAAAATTATCAACAAAATAAAACATAAGGAATAAGGAATCCAACAAGACTTTATTAAGGGGAAGAGAAGAGGCCAATTGCTTTCTTTATCACATAGGTTCATTAATGATCATAATGGATTCCAAATCCAAATAAAAGAGTGTTTATCAATTAATAATTTTCCTCCTTAGACATCTAAAATTCCTCCTTAGACCTTCCAAAACAGCATGCATCCTTAGACATCCCATATTCATCCTTATACCTCACATATTCTACAAGGAAGAGTGGATTTTCAACATTACTAAAGGGTTCCACTTCTCACAAGCAACACCATGCCTCTTAAACAAGAGAGAGACTGTCCAAAAAATTGAGAGATAATTATCTACACCCTCTTTCCCCAAATATATGCACATTTTCCCACCACAAAAAGGCCATAAAGGTGATCATAACCCCATACCTAAAATTCACAAAAAAAATATGATAACAGAGAAATTAAAATCATGGAAACAACATAAACAAGAAAAATAAAAAAACCTTAAAACCATTCAAAACAAAAAGGTGCCTCAAAATCAATAAAAATCACATATTCATTTTCCATTAAATAAGGTTTATTTAAAATGAAAAAATATAATAGGGATAATTAAAATATAGAAAAATAGTAACTAAATATGGCCTACCTCAAACCAAAATTCTTGAGTTGTCAATCCTCCAAAATCCATTCTCTGAGCACACAAGTTCTCACAAAATATAAAATGCATAAACAAAAAAGGGCCAAAATAAGGGCCTTAAAAGGAGAAGGAAAATAAAAAAGAACTACCAATAGGAAGGTGAAATTTGTCCATCCCCACCCCAAGTATGCAACCAGCCTCCATAAATTCCTCTTACAAATATCATAAATATCATTACACACCCACATGCGTGTTTTTCCATGCATTTATATAATCTAAATTATTTATAAAAAAATAATAGTTTATTATGGAAGGGAAAATATAGGTCATAAATGAGGGCCTTTATATGACAAAAAAGGTCAATTACTTAGAAAACTTACCTACTAAAATGGTATATGTATGGGCCCAAAAAGTACTAGGAAGACAAGGTTTACTTGTCAAACACTCAATGGAAAAGGTGGTGGAAGGGATAATTTTGAGATTTCACATAAGGATTGGGTTTGTGGCTGAACCCAACCCCACATATATATTAGTTAAAAATCATATAGGATTCATTTAGGCTTAAGTTGATTGTATTATAAATGGTTTATGATAAAACATCATAATTTTAAATAATAAGAAGGGAAATATAAAAGAGTAAAATTTTTTTTTAACAATTTAAAAATGAAAGGTATAAGATTTAAAGGTGTTACAAGGGTGTAATTTGTGTATATGGTCTATTAATACATGTATTAATCCATCGTAGTCTTGAATTTTTCCCCTTGTATCCTACACACTCAATACAAATATCAAATACATCCATGGAAAAATAATTGATATATAGAATAATATGGAGCATGTATGTATGTGTGTGTGTGTGTATATATATATATATATATATATATATATATAACTATTTAACCACAAGAATGTCACAAGACTAGTCACATATCTTTTTTACCCTAAATTTTATATATAGTGCGTATCTAGTGTTAATAATATTAGATTGTATTTTAAAAAAGAGTGGTGAAATAATATAATAATTAGGCTAATTAATAGAAAACTTAGACATAATATTATGAATTTATACAACTGACATTGCTAATAATAGCAAAGTACAACTATATATATATATATATATATATATATATATATATATATATATAAATTGAGAAAAAATGATACTTTCTGGTTTACTATGTGTATTTAGGTTTGGGAAGGGACAATATAAAAGTGGCATGGAATATTATCCTAGAACAATTGTCAGATAATGGGAATATCCTTTTCATAGCATCAGATGTTTGTGTTGATAAAAGTGTCTAATTCTATTGTAGGTATCATATATGAAATATTGAATAAATATTGATGTGACTAATTATATATATTTTTAATTTATATAACCTTTATTTTTATGTCTTTAAATTTTATGCATAGGATGTCACTCTTTATCAAATGATTGAAAACTATCTCTTCACCCTTGGAGTGACTGTGAAAAAATGGGTTAGTGTACTCATAGTGTCAATATGACCATAAATACCCCTCTATCCATGGGAACTACCTACATATCCAATAATCTAAATAGGGCCTCATATTGATGTGGTTGTTCCATATGTTGGACTGTGTGTGCATAAGAGTGCATGAAATGATAAACAAGGATATGTAGTGATCTAAACTATAACTTGGAAAATATAGCTCATAAGATACTATTTGATTTATTTAGACATGTATAAATATAGATCATATGGTTGATATGGAAACATGAAAATATTATGAATGTTTTCTCATTTGAATGCTTTACTAAGTATTTCTTGCTATATTGTCTTATGAGTTGTATGTGATTTCTAGGTGAGGAATGAATGAGGGTTGATCTTGTATATATACAAATACCTTTTGGAAATATATCACATTAGATAACTTAATCTAACCTTTTGGATACATTTATTTTTCAAATTATATGACTTTTGGCTAATGGAAACTTTGTAAGAAAATTAGTAAATGTGTGTTCACTAGGGACACAAGTGTTTAGAGAGCTAGAAAATAAGTACATGTCGAAAACTAGAAGTGAAGAATAAAAATCAAGTTTAGAGATTTTTTCAAATTATATAAGGCATGGTCATTGCAATAAAAATATTTATAGTATGAGGTAAGTAATTTGGCACAAAGAGATAGTGAATATGAGCCTTTTGATAGTATTAAGTTCTATAACTGGCATGTACAACCATGATAGGTATTTTCTAAGTGTATAAGACTAAGGCACTATATAAATCATATTTTAGTATCTATTTAAATCAAAATTTATATAAAGAGGGATATCTAGGTTTAAAGGGTTTTAGATTAGATTTTACACAAAGATGGTGAACTAATGTAATGAACAAGCCAATTAATAGAAACATAGATAAATAATATTCTGAAGTTATAAAACTAATATTGGTAAAAAATAATAAATTAAAACTATTGATAGATAAATTATAATGAATAAGGAATAATTAGTAATTCGTTTACTATGATCACACACATATCATATAGAAACAAGTTACAAGTATAGTGAAAGTTAATCCTAGAATAGTTATTAGATTATGAGAATATCATTTATGTGGCCTTAGATTCTTGCATTAGATCTAAATGGTTAAGTTGATGTAGGTGTATACATTTGATGGACGTATCCTATATGGAATAATGAATGGATATAGATGAAACCAACTTCAACTTTCTAGGTTTTCCATCACCTTTCTTCTAATGCCTTCAGATCACATGCACATGATATCAATCCTCATCAAATGATCAAACCCTAGATTCCTCACACTTGTGATTTTGGAAAAAATGGGTTAGTGTGCTCATGGTTTTGAGATACCCGAAGTACCCATATATCAATAAGTGATACCTATATATAATACTTTGAAGAGGGACTTAGAATTTTGTAGGTATCCCCTATGTGTTAGATTTATGTGTATCAAGATGCAACATGTGACAAGTAATGGAATGTTGTGACCTAGCATGTAACATTGATATTATGAAATATGAAATACTCTTTAAATTATTCAAACATTTAAAATTATTTCTTATATGTATGGTATATAAATAGGGATGAATAGGGTAGGTTTTCTCACTTGAATTCTTTATTAAATGTTTTTTATTAAGTTTCCCTATATGTTATAGGTGTTTGTTAGGTGAGGAATCAATGAGGGTTGATATTGTATATATACCAATCCCTTATGAAAATATCTTGCACTAAAATACTTTGTTTGACCTTTAAGATACATTAAATTTTCAAATTGGATGACTTTTTGGAAATGGACACTTTGTAATAAAGATGGACACTTGTGTCAACACATGTGTTTGTCTAGGATGCAAGTGAATAGGAAGCTAAAAATAGGTATAAGTCTAAAACAAGCATCGAAGGATAATAATTAGGGTTATATAATTTTTCATAGTATATAAGGTTTGTTCATCAAAATAAAAATTATTGAACTAATAGATAAACAATTTTGGCATAAAGCGATAGTGTAAACAAGTCTTTCATTAGTGGGTAAGTCTATACCTAAAAGGTATAGCCATGATGGATATTTTCAAGGTGTATAAGACTAGAGTACTATATATATCATATTTTAATATCTACAATATACCCCATTTAATATAGTATTGAAATTTATAGTTTAAAGGAAAGAAATTCATACCTAGGCGAGTATGACACACTTTGTCTTTACGTGACCCAAACTCAAGTTATTTATTAATGATTGACCTATAACCCAGATGATGTTATAATATATAATCAGTATATGAAATCTTAAATTTAAATAATTTGAAATGATTTAAAGTATAAAGAGAAGGGTTATGAGTACACCTCTATGTTGATGCAAACATCTTACCTTTTAGTAGTTTTACTTAAAAGGATTCCTCATTATAAAGCATCAAATCTGAGATTAGGATATATGTGATATTATAAGTGCATACATACATACATACATACATACATACATACATATATATATATATATATATATATATATATATATGTATGTATGTATGTATGTATGTATGTCTATATATATATAGATACATATAGATACATATACATACATACATACATATATATATATATATATATATATATATATATATATATATACATATGTATGTATGTATGCATGTATATGTATCTATATATATATAGACATACATACATACATACATACATATATATATGTATATGTATGTATGTATATATATATATATATGTATGTATGTATGTATATGTATCTATATATATATAGACATACATACATATATATATGTATATGTATGTATATATATACATATATATATATGTATATATACATATATACACACACACACACATATATATATGAATATATATACACATATACATATATATATATACATATATATATATATACATATATGTATGTATATATATATATATATATGTATATGTATATATATATATATATGTATATATATATATATATATATGTATATATATGTATATATGTATATATATGTATAATTGTATATATACATATATATATATATATATGTATATATATGTATAACTATATACATACATATATATATATATATATATTTATGTATGTATGTATATATGTAGATATGTATGTGTGTGTGTGTGTCTGTGTGTGTGTGTGTGTGTGTGTGTAGAATAGGACACATGCCCCAAACCTTGATGTAAATGTGAGTTTTAACATGTCCATTGAGATTATTTCGTTTCAATCATGTAACCCAAATAAGTGCACGCTCTAGTGAGTATGAGTGATTTAATCAAATCATAATATATCTATAGAGGGTGGATGATCTAATCAAATCCAACCTATAATAATGGTAAATTTATATGATTTAATGAAGTCTAATTTGTAATTTCTATAAGATAGAGTGATTTAATCAACTCAACCTTCAAAAAGTGAACCAACTATTGTAGTAAATTGGCTAAATAATAGTTGATAAAAGTCCAACCTAGGTATGATAACAATCCATAACATTAATTTAAATCTAGAATTTGATTTGACTTTATAATTTTAGGTACCTTTTACATAGCATATGTACCTCATATGTGTTTCATAATAGAATCTAGGTATAGTAATAATTTTAATATATATAATGTTACAACAAATGTGTATTTGAATCATATATTATGAAATTTGGTGAATATAAAATTAGTGTAAGTGTGGAGGACATGTTTTTATGTCATCCCCTTACTATAATCTAAAGAATCTAATAATTTTTGTAAATGTGATGAACATGTTTCCATAACATGCCCCCATTGTAATATAGAAAATCTAAGTACTTGTGTAAATGTGGAGAACATGTTTACATAGCATGCCCCTAGTATAATCTAGATAATTTGTGAAAGTGTGTAATGCATAACTCTATGACATGTTACCACTAATATTCATACATTTTTAAGTGAGGAGAAGTAGAAATTTTTATATACCTTAACTGAAAATGATAAGATAAATATATAAGTTATTTATGGATCATGTAATATATAGGGGTAACATGTCTAGTTATATATAACATTGAGGTATGTTATGTGATCACATAAAATCTTAAGATGCATGATGTAGATAATGGAAACATATATAGATTAATATTATATGCTAAATAAGAAATCAATTACACACACAAGAGCACTTAAAATCAAAACAATAGAAAATTATCTAAGGAGGCCTCATATAAGGGGCATGTTCAAATACCACACAATCTAAGGGACATGACTTAGTCAAATGTTAATAAAACATAAAATGAAATATTCAAATTCCCACATACAATAGAAAATGATGTATTCAAATGTGAAAATAGGGAAGCATATGCACAAGGGATACAATCAATGGAGAATATTTAAATTCTCCAATGGTAAATAAATTTCAAGACAATATCAATAATGGAAAATAGGAAACAACATGAACAAAGAATACTAGTGCATAAACACGTGTATTTTCAAAATTTCAAGTGCATAGCATATCAAGTACAATGTGAAAAGTATAAGAATGGATATATGCATGTGTATTTATATAATCTTAAATATGATAATGGAAAGTGATCATAGAATAATTTTATGTGTATATATCATGATCAAAGAAGAATATGCCCTAAATGTACTTAGGATGTGAGTGGAGGGTAATCCTAATATTTGTGTTGACACCAGGTAAATGAATTTAAACTTGATGGTGGCCACATCATCTAAAAATAAAGGTTATAGATAATGAATTTTAATACCATTAAGATCCCATCAACTCATAGTATGATTGAATAAATTATGAGATCTGAGTGGATCACATCCCAATTACTCCATGACCATGGAAGGAATTCCAAATGAAGATAATAGAAAGGAAGTGGTATAATATATAAATAAAAGTGGTGGAGGAGATGGCATGGATATTGAATCCATGTTAATGAAGAGATAAGTAGGATAATGAGGATGGATTATTAAAATTTCAAACAAGGCTGAATTTGGTTGTCTTCCATCTCCACTATAGATCTATAAATTATCATCTTGTACCAAAGGTGGGAGGTTAGCGAATAGGTTGGTCATTTTTGGTGTCACCATTGAAAAATATAGAGGTAATAAAATAATGACATGCTACCTAAATTAAGATTGTAGAGATTATATGTTTTGTACTAATGATGTAGTATGGTATCTGAGCTTTATCCTTGGTTATGAAATTCATGTGGGAATGAATCTTTATCAATGTAATTTATGTTACTTAACTTAATTTTAGATGTATATTTATTGGATTAGATAGGTGTTTACATTAAGTATAAGTGATATGAATGATATATGTTAATATATCTTCTCTTCCATTGATAACATCATTACCAATTATAACTAACCCATCCTGACTACTATGTTATGTGCCTTAGGTAAGTATAAGGAATTTTTTCTTCATGATTTACTAGAACATGAAAGATTATCACTAGGCACATAAATAGGTGTGATAACACCTAGGTCTCTGGAAAAAGATCCAAATTCTTTTTTTTACCTAGACTAATCATATTTCATTTAAATAATGATGATGAGAATAAATAGTGAATCAAATTTATTTAAAAAATACTGAGTGATGGTTTGAGAAAATAGAGTAGAATTTTGTTGAAAGTCACCCTAGCTATAAATTTCAAATGCCAATGAAGTGAGTTGAATAAAAAAAATGTGGTTTTCTATATGCATTACTTTTATGTGAATTACCAAATCAAATTTATACATCACTTGAAAAATGTGCTTTAAATAATAGGAGAAACTTAGGATGAAAGTATTCATGGAAAAAACAATAATTAGATTAGTTGTGATATTTGGACATCATTTGGACATGTGTTATGAACATGTGGTGGTATGGTAAATTATAATATTATGTGTTAGTGTTTTCTCTATCTGCATGTTATTTCCATTAAGAAACTAAGTTTTAGTTCCTTCATGAACATATGGGTTCTTAACTCAAATAGATACCCTTAGATAACAAGAAGTTGATAGTAGATATCAAAATTCAAGACAAACCAATTTTAAGGTAGGTTGTATTACTGTTGATGCCTCTATGTGTATCATAGGTGATATTGGTGTTTAAGAACACTTCTAATTTTAGAATTTTGGGAATTCATTAGGTGATTAATAGCTTTTGGGAATCTAATTACCTATGGTGAAATAGAGGTAGAGTAATTTAAACTGCTCCATAAATCTATATTAGTTGGTATTTGAGAGCCACTATGGTCCTTGTAAATTATGAAGTATCTATATTAATATTAGTGAGTTATGATCAATTCTCCAAGCTAAAAGATAATATATATGAATATTTACAATGGGATATAAAATAGAGTGATCTAGTTTAAAAAGGAGAAAAAGGAAAGGGTAGGGAAAAAAATAAGTGTGTGATTTTTCATTTTTTTATCAAAAATAATGACAAGGCTCAAGTTTCAACCAAATATGCATTTAATGAATATACAATGCAAAATAGCATAGGCTCATATTTCACCATACACCAAGGAAATTTTTAAGGATGATATGAAATAATACAAGTAAGAAATAGATTTAATTTAAATATTTGTTACCAAATTCAAATAGCATTAGCAAATCTAAATATAGAACAAATGAAATGAAGAAAATTCAAGATCCTTGAACTAATCTAGCATAAACACAAATTAGCAACCATGTATCCAAGATGGAAGTTTAAAATTCATAAATCCATTCAAATTCAGTAATTATAACCAATAACTGAGAGAAAAGACACATTAACAATTGACACAACAAATTTGGACAATCTTTTCAAAATTCTTGGATTGTATTAATTTCTCAAAGTATAGATTTTTTTCTCAAAATTATCTCTCTTTACAAAATGAAATATTGTTTTCTATAGAAGGACAAGGTAGTATACAAATTAGTTATAAAATACAAATGTATAAAGATAAGGATAGTTTTCCTTATTTACAAGTTTAGAATACATTTGCTTTTTGAAATGGGCTAACCTAGAGGCAAATATGCTAACAGACTAGCATATGCCTTTACAAAATTATATTCCTCTTTCAAAGTATTAAAAAGTTTTAAAAAATGGAATATTATTCAATTAGTTGGTGGGAACTACACTTGAGAACTCATTTTTTATTGGAGGAGGATGTTCATGTCCTTTACATGTTCTTCATTGACTAGCTCCAAGTCCACAACCAATTTTAGGAGACACTCTTCCTTTTTGTTAGTTAGTTCATTCAATTCCTTGTCATTTTTGGTGATGGAATCCTTGATGCTCTTGGCCTTAGTTATCCTTTCTCCTATATTAAATATAATGTACAAGATCCTACTATTGTCTACCCTAGATTTTCCTTGACCTTTACTTCTTATTTCTTGTGTCGTTAGAGTAGCCCTGTGTTTGAATTCATCATATTACATGATGACTAGGACAATGGGCTATGCATGGTTAGTGAGAATGGTCCCAAAGTGTTGTTCAAGAATTTCTATTAGAACCTCATCATCCTTTAGGATTCTCTTTATATCCTTATACCAAGAATTCAAATTCTATACTTTGTCAATAACTATTCCAAGAATTGCATTCAAATGTCCCAAACTAATTATTTTGAACCCAAGAATCTCCCTTCCAACTAGTATGTTGATTAGCCATGTTATTTTGTCCTATAAAGCTTGCCATTTTGATATTATACCCTTAGCCATGACATCCTACTATGCCAATGTACTCAGCATCATTGATTTTAAGGCATAAAACATGTCATAAAAGGATTCATAAAACATTTTAATCATTACTTCTAGGGCTTAAAGCACTTCCTGGGTCTATAGATTCTCCTTTTCATTCTCCATGTTATATATCCTTTGCTTCATACCCCTAATGCCTGCTCTAAACTAAGTTGAATGAGCCTTAGCTAGGCTTTCTATATCTTCCTCATGAATGCGGAGTTCACCAAGCTATTATCCACCAACTAGATTTAAGCTTGAAAATGGTTCATCCTTTTGAAAGGTGATTTATTTAGTCCCCATCATGGCATTTCTAGTTTTCAATCTTTCTAATCATGCTATATCAAGATTGAATTGTACAATGGTAGTTAGTTTAATGTACTTTAGAGGTTTAAGAGCCTCTATCTAGGTGTTGATTTAAGCTCTTGGAGTCTCTATATTCTTGCTATCTAACCCTATAATGGCCACTATTCTTCTCTCTTCCTCTTCATCTATCAAAGACTTTATCCATGGCTTGATATCATCATGTACATCAATATTGATAGTTTGGGTCAAGGCCCATGAGTGGGATAAGGAGGGGATCTTCTAAATTTTCCCATGGATGAACTAATCAAGTATGATTGGTCCATGAATGGGGTATTCATCATTGAATAAGTTGGTTTCACTCGTAGGGTGAGTGAAAGTTAACTTGGGCTTATTTTTCCAAAATGGGAATATTGTGAATTCTACCTTTCTCTTCCTCAGTAGTGCTACTAGGACTAGACCCAGAACAAATTCTTTCCCTTTTTCTTTCTCATCCTCCTCTATTTAGGTTTTTACTTCTTCAACATGTTCCTCTTCTTCATCAGACCCATATGCCTCAGTAAGGACCTTGAGGTCATCTTCCATTATCTCATTAGGCTCTAGGGCAATCATGTCTACATATTCAATGGGGGATGCTAGTCCTTAAGGGAGGGTTAAAGATGAGGGTCCCTCACTAGGCATTTCTTCTAAATTTTCCTTGTTAGGACCTTGTGTAATATGTGATTAGGGATGTTTCCCTTCCATTTTTGGTTTCTCTTGAAGGGACCTTGAAGGGCCAAGTAGAAAATGGTATGGTGGGGGCCCTATTTTCCATATATCTCTAAGGTGATTCTAATTATTAAACAATCTATGCTCAAGTCTAATGTTATGTCTCTTAAGCTAAGCCAATATTCTTTAAAATTATTTTCTTTAATGTATAAGGTATCATGGACACTGAGCTGGTGCTCATATACTAGCTCAAGTAACTACTTAGATTTTAAATGTTTGGATACCATACCATTAGGGTGCCACTACTTCAACTCATCAAGCTTCAAGTTAAAATATTCTTTGTGCTTGGATATAATAGTCACTTGATCCCAATTTTGTAGCATAGTTCTTCTAATGGTCAAAGATAAAGGATGGAGGAGTAATTTCCTCTTATCCTTTCACACTCTATCTACACCATGAAGAAGTTGGTATGTAATTTCTTACACTTCTATCCTGATGGGAACATAAATGGGCAACTTGTAAGGTTGGTTTAAAATCCCTTCAATCTAGATCACTCTATAGTCTAGGTATAATTAAATGTCTCCCATTAGCTCTACATATTTATTGACTACAGGGCTAACCTTGGACATGGGATATCCCTATGGTGCCTTACACCAAATTTTTATACCCATAATCACATATGAATTGGATGTTTTGCCTATATTTGAATATGTGTAGTTTTGAGTAGTGATGGGAAAATGTGAATCTATCCTCAGGTGACCAATTTTTAATATAGGGGATCATGGTGAAGGCTATAAAATCATCCAATAAATAGGACATCATGAATAATTGGATATTGGGATTCTTCTTAATGGTTGAAAATTTTCATTCTAGATAGATGTTGATCATCTCTCTAATTATAGAAGTGAGCTCTTTCTCTACCATGAAGTAGATGTAAGACATCCAATTCTTACTAACATAAGTAGTTAAAGGAGATCCATATATTATATTTCATAGATTCATAATTACCATAACCCCCTCTCTAAATTGGGTAATTGGGATGTTACTAGTGGGGTCTCAGATCACATGGTTCCCTTAGAGAAACTACGGCCTAAGGATGGTGTCTAAGTCATTCTTGCTAGTCCATTCCTTGATGGTGGGTAAGTCCACTTGGGGTTTATAAATTATATAGCAAATATCAAAGGTCAATGGGGAAATGTATGAAATTATCCTAAAGGTCCTTTCATAAATAATCTAACCTTTCTTAATTCTACAGTCTTTATTAATGGGAACAAGGTTGTCAATACAGTAGATTACCTCAAGTTTGGTGGTAGCATTGTGGACATTGGCCATTTGGACTACAACTAGGTCGTAGTCTATTATATTCATGATGGAAATATTTTATTCCTCCTTCATGATGGGTTGCATCTCTTCAATGGTCCAAAAGAGTTTGGACCAGTTCATATTACCTGTGTTCAATGCTATAATGTCTAGGTATGTGTATTTGAAGACCCTCCCTTCATTGTCTATAGATAGATACAACTCTATCTTGTCCCTTTACTATTGCCTCCAAAATACCATGACTTCCACAAATGTAAATTTCTTATCATTGTGTTTGTAAATAGGCTCTAAGTTAATTATTTCATGCTCAAATTGCAATTAGACTCTTTTCAACTTGAGTTTTGGCAATCTAAGTTCAAATTAGGGTATTTTATGCAAGCTTAGGGCTCTCTTAAAGCTTTAATGGAGATGGATTATTCAAACGTGGGCTCATTCATGACTCAAATTTGATTTTGACTTTTGCCTTTATACATTTGCCTTTTTGAGCTCACAAGATCTTCATTATTTTTTTATGCTTATGTGGATATTATTTAGAATTTATCTAGAAACTTTCATGACATTTTTCATAAATGCCTTCAAAGCACTAGTTGTGGTTACTTAAAATTTTCCTTCTACTTCATACCATCATATCATTACCTAGGGATGAACATGGGCTATTAATCATGATCTGAGATTTTACATGTCATTGGCCATCTTTGTATCTAGCCCTATAATTGTTCCACTTAGTATCTATGTCTATTCTTTGAGATTTGTAAAATGGACTAGTCATATATTCGATGCACATCTACCATGTATCAAGCCCTTAGGCTCTTAAAGTTATGATAAATAGTCTTCAATGATTTTTCACTGTTGGATCATCTGGGCCCGATGAAGCATGATCCATTTATCCTATGAGTTGAATGAACTTTAATTAGTGCATGTTCATATAAAGTAACTTAAGCTAAAACATTTTAAGCTAAGTTTATTTCATGTCAATAAATACACCATATACTTAGGCTAAAATATTTTATGATAATTTTTGAAGCATGATATCAAATAACCCCTCAAATGATATAAAACATGCCCCTTTATCTAAGTAAAATATTTGAAGACCTTGAATTTATCAACCTTTCAGATATTAATGATAGCCTCATAGATGTGAAATGACATTTTCAAGAATGTTAAATTTAATCTCGTGAAGTCCCTTAGGTTTGGTGGGCTTAAAATTGATGGTCTCATGAACAAAAATGAAAACCTCATAGGTGTCAAATGATGGTCATGAGAACATCAATTTTAAGCTCATAAAGTTCCTATATTCCATTGATCTTGGATTCAATTTGCTCTATATGATCAAGATCTATGATGAAGCAAGAGTTATCCAATCAATATTTGAGTGAGTGTACACCATTAGCTTGGAATTTTGTTAACATTAAGCTTCAAATGTGGGAGCACCACATGGTGTCTTTGTATGGATCCTAATATTTGACTCAATTGACCCTAGGGAGGACCCACTTGTCATTGATCTCTATCTGAGTCCCTGAGATGATGATACTTGTCATCCTCATAGGACACCTTTGGCCTTTAACATTTCAACATTATCTTTGCTTTGTTGGATCATATTGGGTGAGTGGACATGAACCATTGATTTTAATCTAGATACTTGTACATTATTGGATCCATTATATAATTAAAGTCAATACCTAAGTTTTAACCTAAGGTATTTTTATATTACAATATACAATGAGGCCTTATGTAAAAACTTAGGCTTAAGATTATGTTTAATAATGGGGCCCATTTAACCTTGGGCAATCTCATGTAATCTAATCTCTAGTTCTGATTAACCACAAGCCATTAATCATGATCCTTATGATGATGTAGGATTGGTCTGAAGGGTGGAGGCTTTAAGATCTTTGGGCTTCCTTTTCTCCATCCGATCAAGGGAGGTGATGAAGCGAGAGCCATTGGATCTATAAAAGGAAAATGTGTCTAAGTCAGAACTTAGGATAAAATAAGAACTTAAGCTAAAGTGTTAATACGAAGGTCTCATTTGTGTTGATAAACACAAATGGGGCCTTAGAATTAAAACTTTAGGATAAATTGGTAAAGGGGACCATGCTAGAAAAATTAAAAGGACCATACAAATACAAAAGTTAGGCTTGGTTATAAATAAAAGAAATAAAAAAGGGTAAAATAATGAAAAGGGACCAAGAATGATTTTAGGATAGGGTTTGGTTGTGTTTTGAAACATCACTAAGCCTTACCATAAAATTAGGTATAAGTCAAAATCCAAAGTATTTCCACCAAATGCTTTCTTTCCAAATGTAAATTTGAACCAAGGGTTTATGTTAGGGTTATTTTTAAGGAGAGATTTTAGAATATGAATTTAGGTTCAAGTTTTCACAAACCAAAGGCTAATGAAAGCCTAAATAGAGTTAATCTATAAACTCTAATCATGATTCATCAGTAATATCTCCATGAAACCTATAACTTAAAGACATGAGGGCCAATTATTGGTAATATTATGCAAACTCAAAGCAAAATTATAAGTAAACAATCCATTCTTATCAAATTTGACGATCTTCAAATTTTTATAATGATCCAATCATATAAAAAAATTTAGTGTTAAGGTTCAAAGTATCTCAAGGGTCCCAATTTTAAAAAAATGGGGGTATGTTAACCTCAACAAATGACAACTTCTAGGGGAAACATACAAATATGTTAGAACCTAGACACTCTGGTCTACATAAATCATTGGGTCACTTATCTTACTTGATCAGTGACATTATCAAGATTTGTTCATGGTTAAAACAAGCCTTGAACATGTAAGATCGAGATAAAATATCAAAACATATTCATATTATGTGTGTGATTTGATTCCACTTACTATTTTCCATGGGATTCAAGGGACAACTTCTAGGTTTCATGTATTTAATCACTAATACTAACTTGGAACATGTTTAGATATTCATGAATAACCATGCTTCTAGTCCAGGGAAGGCTTAGACATTGCTCTGCTTCTATCCATGTGTCCATATCCCCAATGGAGATTACTAGAATAACCTATTCTTGAAAAGATTTTGATTTTGCATTAAATTCTTATTTTTGTATTATTAGATATTTTATGCTTTCAACAAGGTTAGGAACTATGATAGCTAGGTTTAAGTATCTGGTCAAGTGTTTGATCCTCAAAAATCTTGTATGGTTGTAACCATTATCCCAAGTAAGGATGTTTATTAAATGCAATCATGACTATGCCTCAATAGATTAATATTTCATCCTATAAGTGAAAATCTTCTAAAAACAAAATTAAGTTCAAGAAAATGTTTAAGCTCTCATGGAACATGTGGCCTCTTCCATTAGTCTTTACTAGTTTCTTTAAATCACAACATTAGGCTCACATTTTAGACCCATGGCTAGCATACATATAAGGTTCATACCCACATTCCTAAAATTTTGGAGTTTCAAGAAAACTAAATAAACTTTGAGTTGAGGTTTGTCCAAAATTACTTATTAGAATCAAGGAATAAGGCAACAAAAGCAAACACACAACAAAAGAAGAAAAGTGAAAGGGAAAAGAGAAGCAAACTAATATGTAAAAACAATGGACAAGAAAGAAAAACTAAAAGAAACTAACTAGCCTAGCTACATGATTTCTAACCATTTTACTGATTTACTTCATGAAGACATCAAGGGAAGCAACAGAGAAGTAATGCTTAAGGTACTTCCCATTTGTGGCTAGTGTGATCTCTAATCCTTGTAAGTATTTGATTTTAACAGTGTTGTCTCCAAGCATGTCTATAATTTGATAGGTTCCAATCTATAAAGGTGTGAACTTGCCATGTTTGCCCTTAGGCTTAGATTATTTATCCCAAAGGAGAACGAAATCCCCTTATCTAAACACCTTGATCTTTTATCTCTTGTCAAACCACATCTTCACCATGGTTTGATTTTTTATAAAATTAGCAAAAGACTTTTCTCATATATCTTCCATATGGACAATGTGTAACAGCCTTGAGTTTGTATGTTTTTGGTCTTCCTCCATGTACTCCAACATAAAATTGTAAGTGGTAGATTGAGTGTGATGGGGAATATAGGTTCCTAGCTGCATACCATCAAGAAGGGAGATGCTTTAAGAGCCTAATTGACTCTTGTTCTACCAAAGGGAATACTTGAGAATCTTGTGCCATGTTCTAGGTTTGTCTATAGTAGACTTCCTAATAGATTTCATCAAGTTCTTGTTTATTGATTCAAACACCCCATTAACTTGAGGGTAATGGTTAGATGAGAACTTGAGGATTATATTGTTATCATATGCCCATTATGTCATCTCTATGAATATGAATGCTGGCCCATTATCACATACCAAAGAGTTTGGAGTTCTCAATCTGATGCATATGTTTTCTTTTAAGAAACTAATCACTTCTTTAATATTGTATTGTTTGCTGGCTATAGCTCCAATATACCTTGTAAAATAGTTAGTAGCTATCAGAACATACTTCTAACCTTCTAAAGAGTTTGGGTTGATCACTCTTACAAATTTCATCCCTCATTGGCCAAAAGGTTTGTCAACCTTGACTGATTGTAAAGGTTTTGCTACCTTAGGCTCTTTTACGTTGAATATATGGCATGAATGACATTCCCTTACATGTTTATGAGCATCTTTGAATATAGTGGGATAATAGTAACTGACCTTGAGATTATTGTGAGATGTGGTTCTCCCATATGGATTTCTACTTCCCAACTTCTCATGGAAAGTGCTAATTATTTTAGTCACTTCTTCCATGGGGACACATCTTAGGTACACACCTTGAAAGTTTTTTTAGTATAGGATCCCATTAATGATGAGGTAGTGATCTACCTTGAGCCTTAAAACTCTTCTCTCCTCCCTAGTCAGCCCTGCAGAACAAGTGTCATTGCTTTGTAAATGAATGAGGGAATCATACCACTCACTAGATTTAAATCTTTAATGATCAACTTGCATAATAATTAACTTAGAGTTGGTATTAGAAATCATTTGGATCAGACCTTGACACCTTACCAATTTTGTAGTCTTTATATTTATGTCATACTCTTAGAGAATGGACATCCATTTACCTCTTTGTTCTCCAAATTCACATTGGCTTAATATTAGTTTAGTATCTGGATTTGGTAGAATAAAATGCACCTTTTTCCTAAGAACGTAGTGCCTAATTTTATTGATAACTTTAACTAATGTAAAGGTTTCTTTATCAATCAAGACATAGTTTAACTCAACATTTTTCAAATTAGTACTCATAAAAGAAATTAGATGGCCAAATCCTTCTATTTTTTTAAATTAACATAGCATCACTAGTGTGATCAGAGGAGAAAGAATAGAGATAAAAGGCCTTTGAAAAGTCAGGACTTATCAAGACTAGAGCCTAGATGATTTCACTTTTGATGTCTTTAAAGGCCTTCTTGGATTCCTCATTCCACGATACTTTGGCATCTTTCTTCACCATGTCATTCAATGGTTTGAAAATATTTGTAAAGCTAGAAATGAACTTTATCACAAAGTTTATTTTGCTAAAAAATGATTTTAACTCCTTTTTACTATTGAGAGGCTCTATTTTGGATATAGATTCCACTCTTTTAGGGTCTATGGAAATTTCATCCTTGGAGATGATATAGCCCAATAGTTTACCTTTAGTAACACAAACAAATGATCTTCTTAAGGTTAAGTGAGATTCCATACCTTTTGAATCTTTCAAAAACCTAACATAAATGCATGAAATGGTCTTCCCTATTTTTGGAAAAAATAGTTAGATCATCTATGTGAATTATAATACACTTGACAATCAGGGCTTGGAAGGCATTGTCCATGGCCCTTTCAAAAGTGGCTCCTACATTTATCAATACAAAAGGCATCCTCTTGTATGAAAAGGTGCCTTTATTAGTTTTTAAAGTTTTCTTCATTTTACCTTCCATGTCAACTATTACTTGGTTGTATCCTAAAAAAACATCAATAAAAGACATCATGGAAAAACTTGAGATAATCTGTATTACATGGTCAAGAGAGAAGAGGATAATTATCCTTTTTAGATGCTTTATTTAAATTCATAAACTCAATACATAGCCTAATTTCACCATTATTCTTCCTGACTAGCACCAAATTAGCTACCCAGGTAGAGTGCCTAATGGGAAACATAATTTTAGCATTTAGTAATCTCTTGACTTCCTTGAAGATCATGGGTTCTAGGATAGGGTTCACATGCCTTTATTTATACATTAAAGTTTACAACTTTATTTAAGAGGTATGGTGTGGATGATGACTCTTGGATCAAATATCTTTAAGTCATCATAAGACCAAGCTATGATATATTTGTACTTGGTCAATATTTCTTTGGCTCTCTTATTTTCAGCACTAGTGTAGGCTTTTCTAATGTTAACTAGTTGAGGTTGATCTTGAGGTATAAGGTCAATTAAATTTTAGTTTTTCTCACTTAATTTAGGAATATTATAAGCTTTTTCTAGCTTGACTTGATCAAACAACCTCTCCAAGGTAATCATCCACTTAAGGATCTTGTTGTCATTCAACTGAATGACTTTACCATCAAATTTGTCTTTTCTAAATGCATTCTTGTTATCCTCATCAATGATTTTAGCTTAAAATTCCCCTAAAATAGTTATGAATTTTATAATTTGTTGGTAATTACTAAATAATTACATATGATTCACATTATCATAGATAAAAGGGTAAGGTAAAAGCTCAATACTAAAGTTAAGTGAATCTTAATTTGGTATGAGATTAGTTGTAGAAGATGCCAACTCATCAACAAATTTATTTTCTTCCCTAGGGATATAAATAATATTAAAGGAATAAAAATATTCCAAAAGATCCTAGATTCTAAATTTTAACCTCTTGGGGTATGACAACTTGCATTGATACTTATTTCTCACTTGCTTCACTACTAGTCTTGAATCACCATAAAGTATTAATTCCTTCACCTTATTTTTTATGGAAAATTGCAAGCCTAAAATGAGTACCTAATACTTAGTAAGGTTACTGGTGCATGAGAATTAGAGTCTATAAGAAGCAGGGTATTTCTCACCAATAGTGTTAATAAAAACAATGCATATCCTAGATCTAGCCTTACACCTAGCCCCATCAAAATGTAGATTCCATAAAATAGGTGTGACATTAGAAGCTTTAGGATCACAAACCTTGGTATTTTTTAGGTTGAAAACCCCTAAGTATAAATCAATTATGTTGATCCTTTCATTGACATCATTATATACAATGATCATGTAATTCATTCTTGTCCCCTTTTCAACTTTGATTTGGTTGGGAACTCCCTTTCAAGTAGCCATAGGTGTGAAAAATCAATGGACATATATAAATTTAAAGAATTTGTCCATTTTATACTCAAAATAAATCCATATGCATTAGGGATATCCATTACTTGGATATCTATAAATTATTGGACCCTTAAATTAGAAGCCAACTGCATGTGGACGTTTAACAATTCTCCAACCACCTTGACCCTAGACTTATCTAATTAGGTGACAAACCTATCAGACTTAATGGAGGTCAAGCTAATATATTTACAACATTGGTAGGCATAACATTGGTATAGGTACCAAAATATAAAAAACAATTATGCAAGTTCTTGCCAAACATTCTCACTATAAGTAAGAAGGGAGGAGACTCTATTTTGGATTTATTCATGGATATAGTTACATTATTAGCCTTGGTCATCTTTATAGGTTTCTTGGATAAGGATTCCAATAATAGATCCTTTATTCTATGATTTGGATCAATTCATTCTATGTAATATTAGCTTTGATTTTATTCATATCCTCTACAATGTTATATCTAGTCCTGTTGGAAGAATTGGAAGTATCAATAATAGGTTTAGAAGTATTTCCATTTAAAGGTTCTAGATTACTATCTGAAGTGGTATCCAAAGGAGTCCCAAACTTGTTTAGAGGATTACTTATCAAAGGCTAACTTTATTCTATATTCCTTAGAGGGTATGTCTTCTTCTATAATTGTTGGAAGGCATGGACTTCTTCATGAACATCATCTAGCTCACTGTCTTCTTGGAAGGGGAAATCGAAAGTCTCCACCATGAAGGTTTGATTAGAAAAATTGGATCCTAAGGTACCTACACCATTATATTTATTAGGAACTATTTAAAAATTATCCAACTCTTTTTTAAATACATCAAAATCTTTGCAAAATTCAATGCAATCAATCTCACCATGCTTAGTAGTTAATGGCCTCTTCAATAATTAGGCAAAGAAATGTCAATGAGATTAATATCCATAGTCCTATTTTCAAAATATGGTACATTATTATTATTAATGTGGAAAATATCATTATTGAACCTATTATTGGGTCTATTTAATCTTTGAAAAGAGAAGTTACTACCAAAAGTTTTCCAAGTATTACCAACCTATTTTTGTAGTTAAAGGAAATCAGTGATTAGGTTTTGGACCATTTTCAAAATGGACTCATTCTGATTTTTGGGGGCCTATGAATTATGAACTTAGTTATTATTAGCACCAGTGGTTGGTACCAAGGTCCTTTGATCATTTTCATTAAATCCATTATTAGTAAGGTGGTTCAAGAACCCCAAATTCTAGTTAGGAGTGGCATGTCTTAAAGGTAATTGGTTCAAATTTGTGAGTTGGTTGAGAGAAAGAACATTATGGTTATTATTGGGAAAGGCATTCAAATTAGGAATATGTGGATTGACATTAGGAAAAGAGTAGGCCATCTAACATTGAGTTTGTATTTGGTCATTAATGATCACAACATCAGCCTAATCTAAAGTTAATGTGTTCATTTTACCTATAGCTCTTTTTATGAATACAAAGGTCATGGGATCAAGAGCATATTTATATATATCCAAGGCTAAGGCCTAATCAAGATTATAAGGGTTAATGGCTCTGCTATAAATCTTATAACACCTTACATTGAAAGATATTATGGGTTTATTATCATCCCTTCTTAGGGTGGTAAATTTATGGTATAAGACATAAGGGATAATTCTTTCACCAAATTGGTCAATGAAGATATTATTAAACTCATCCCAGGTGGTGATGCAATCATCAATCATGTTTATGAACCATTGATATGTAGCATCTTTAAATGTGAAAGGGAACAACCTACATTCTACATCCTCATGATTTACATTCACCAATCTTAATGTGGCCTTAAATGATTTAACATGTTCTTATGTTGTTACAATACCACTAGGACTAAAAGTTGGTAAATAATTTTTAGAATTGTGAGGGAGGTCATGAATTTCACCTTGTAAATTAATAGGATAACATCCCAACCAAGCTATACCTATATGAATGTTTAATGTAGGAGTAACTTTGAGTGTTAAAGCTAGAAAGGACATTGAGTGCTTGCGTCTACCTCTATCCTTTCTAGATTTACTATGGACTTCCAACTCAAGTAGAGGCTCTCTTATTTATAAGTGTGATCTTATATGGATTCTTGGTAGTTCCAATTTGAAATTTTTTCATCCTATTTGAAATATGATGTATAAAACCAACCTTTACAAAGAATGATGATCAAATTTGTACACTAAGCTAGTCTTGCAAATATTTATATGAATAACAATAAAGGGCATCAAATTTTAACTAAGTTAGCTAAAATAAATGTCCAATTATGAAAATATGGCTTATATTTACAAGTCTAATCTCAAATGAATCTATATCTATGAAATATACACCAGTCTTTGATAAAAACAAGCTATTCTAACCTCAAATACTATGTATTTTTAGATCTTAGGCTATATTTACTAGAATTAAGTAGCTAACCTCAAAGATATTTGATATTTGTCTAAAATAATCACAAATATGGGTAAAATAACACAAATATAAATAATATTTATGATTATGATCAAATAATTATGTAAATGTGAAAAGATAACACCAATCTTAGATCAAAACACACCAAAATTAACAAAGATTCAACAAATTGTCTATCCCTCCTAGCATTAGTGGAGCTCATCTTGTTGATGTACCTATGTGTATCATAGGTGATGTTAGTGTTTAAGAACACTTATCATTTTAGAATTATAATAATTCATGGAATGAATAACAAGTTTTGGTAATCTAATTACTTATGGTGAAATAGAGGCAGAGAAATTTAAATTGTTCCATAAATTTATATTACTTGGTGGTTGGGAGACACCATGGTCCTTGTGAATTTTGAAGTATCTATGTTTATATTATTGAGTTATGATAAAATATATAAGCTAAAAGATAATTTATATGAATATTTAGAATGGGATCTAAACTAGAGTGATCTAGTTAAAAAGTGAGCAAAATGAAAGGGTAGGGAAAAAAATAAGTGTGTGATTATTGGTCTTTGTCTCAAACATCATGATAAGACTCAAATTTAAACCAAATATTCATTTAATAAGTATACAATGAAAAATAGCATAATCTTAGATTTTACCATACACCAAGAAAACTTCTAAGGATGATATGAAAGCATACAAGTAAGAACTAGATTTACTTTAAAGATTTGTTACCAAATTCAAATAGCATTAGCATGTTTGAATATAGAACAAATGAAATGAATCAAATTCAATATCCATCAACTAATCTAGCATAAGCACAAATTATCAACCCTGTATCAAAGATACAAGTTCAAAATTCATAAAAGCCATTTAAATTCAAGATTTAGAACCAAAAATTGAGACAAAATCCACATTAAAAATTGACACAAAAAATTTGGACAATCTTTTTAGAATTCCTTGACTATAATAATTACTCAAAGTATATAGATTTTTACTCAAAATTATCTCTTTACAAAATGGAAATACTGCCTTTTATAGAAGGACAAGGAAGTATACCAATAGGTTATAAAATTAAAAATGTATAAAGATAAGGATGATTGTCCTTCTTTACAACTCTAGAATATATTTGCTTTTCCAAATGGATTGACCTACAGGCAAATACGCTAACAAACTAGCATATGCCTTTATAAAAGAATATTACTCTTTCAAAGTATTACAAAGTTTTACAAAATGGAATATTATTTAGCTAGTTAGTGGGCCCTGAACCTAAGAACTTTTTTTATATTGTTGAAGGATGTTCATGGCCTTTTGATGTTGCTCATTGGCTAGCTCCAAGTCCATATCCAATTTTAGGAGACACTTTTCCTCTTTATCAGCTAGCTCATTGATTCCCTATTATTTTTAGAAATGGCTTCCTTGATGCTCTTGGGATTATTTATCCTTTATTTTGAATTAAATATCATTTCTAGGATCCTACTATTGTCTACCCTAGATTGGTCTTAACCTTTACTTCTTATTTATTTTGTCACTAGAATAGAGTTGTGTTAGAATTAATCATCTTTAATGATGCCTAGGATAGTGGGACATGAAGGGTCAGTGAGCATGGTCCCAAGGAGTCGTTTAATCCTTGATATTATCTCCTCATAATCCTTTAGGAGTCTCTCTATATCCTTGAACTAGGGATTTAGATTCTAGACTTTGTCAAGAACTATTCCTAGAATTGTATTCAAATGTCCCAAAATAATTATTTTGAATTTAGGAATCTACCTTCCAACTAATATGTTGATTAACCCTATTATTTTGTCCTTTGAAGATTACCATTATAAATTATGAGGAGATAATATCAAGGAGATATTATTTTGTCTTTATATAATATGTTGTTTAATCCTTGATATTATCTCCTCATAATCCTTTAGGAATATCTCTATATCCACTATATATTGTTTCAATGCACTCTACCTCAACTTCATTGATTTCAAGGAATAAAACATGTCATAGATGGATTCATCAAGCATTATAATCATTGTTTCTAGGACTGATAACACTACCTAGGTCTATAGATTTTCCTTTTCCTTATTTAGGTTATATATCCTTTGATTCATACCCTTGATGCCTAATTGGACCTGAGATAAATGATCCTTAGCTAGGCTTTCCATGTCTTCCTCATGGATGGGGAGTTCACTACATAGTTGTCCCCCAACTAGAGTTAAGCCTGCAAATGGCTCAACCTTTTGAAATGTGATGTCTTCAATCCCCACCATGGCATTTATAGTTATCAGTCTTTCTAATCATGTTGTATGAAGATTGAATTGTACATTGGTAGTTAGTTTTGGGTGCTACTTGAAGCTCCTAGAGTCTCTATTTGCTTGTTGTCTAATATTGTAGTGGCCACTATTCCTCCTCTTTCATCAAAACCTTTATCCATGGCTTGATATCATCATGCACATAAATATGTATTGTTTGGGTCAAGGCCCATGGGTGGGATAAGGAGGGGATATTCTACATTTTCCCATAGATGAACCAATCAAGGATGATTGGTCAATGAATAGGATATTCATCACTGAATAAGTTAATTTCACTTATAGGGTAAGTGAAAGATAACTTGAGATTTGTTGATGCTTATAAATGTACCACATTTGATCTTAGTTTTTAAAGAACACTTCTCATTTTAGAATTTAGAAAAATTAGAGCATGGGTTGTAAGTTTTGATAATATGGTTACTTGTGGTGAAATAAAAGAAGAGTAAGATAAATGTTCCAAAATATTTATATAATTTTGGTGGTTGGGAGCCACCTTGGCCCATTATTTATGAATATTTATTTATAAGTAGTGAATTCCATTCCTACTTTAAGCTACAGACTAATCCAAATGGATATTTATAATGTGGCTAAAACCAAAGTGATTATGGTGCAAAAAAGGAGTAAAGAGAAGGGTAGCACAAAAAAAAAAGTGATTACCAATTTTAGTCCTAAAAATCATGATAAATTATTAATGGAAACTCAATATGCATTTAACTAATATATAATGCAACATATCCTAAGCTCAAATCTCACTATATATCAAGAAAAATTTAGAGGAAAATATCTAAGAATCACAAGAACTAGGTCTACTTTAGGTATTTACCACTATAATCAAATAACCATTGCACATATGAATACAAAGAAAAATGAAATGAAGCAAAATTTAATATCTTTCAACTAATTTAGCATAGGCACAAATCAGATACCTTGTGATTAAATAATTCTATTAAGAATTCAAAGACATTATTCAAATTTAAGACCTCTACTAACAATTGAGAGAAAAGCTAAAGTATAAATTAACACATCAAAATGGATAATCCTTGTAGAATTATTTGATTTTGTTAATTGCCTCAAGTATACAAATTTGCTTATAAATCTCTCTCTTTTTACAATGGTGATACATTCCTTTATAAGAAGAATATGAAGTATACAGATCAGTTACAAAATATAGATGTACAAAGGTAAGGATAATTGTCCTTGCAAGCTCTATAATACACATGATTTCCAAAATCATACTGACCTAGAGACAAATATGCTAACAAACTAGCATATGCCTTTATAATGGAATATTATATTATAAAACTTTACCTAATTTCTATTATAATAGAATATTTATCTAACTTGTTGGTGGGGCCCTTGTTTATTTTTGGAGGATGTTGATGGCCCTCTCATCTTGTTCATCAACTAGCTCAAGATCCACAATAGGCTTCATGATGCACTCCTCCTCTTGTTCTACTAGCTCATTAAATTCTTTGTCATTTCTAGCCAAGGCCTCCTTTATTATTGTAGATTTTTTGATCCTCTCACCTACATTGAATATTATACCAAATGTCTTATTGTTATCATGTCCAAACTAGCCTTTTCTTTTTCCTTAGAAAGATTCATTCATTATAAATCTTATGAAGACTAATGAACATGATGAGGGAGTATGGAAGATGTACTTTGATAGATTAATAAATAAACATGGAGTAAGAGGAGGTGTCATTTTTTTGCCTCCATTAAAGGATAAGTATTTTTTTAATCTAAGGTTTCATTTTAGTTTCACCAATAATTTTGTTCAGTATGAAACTCTTACCTATGGTCTTCAATGGGCTAGGAAAAAAGGAATTAAACATCTCCAAGTCTTTTGAGATAGCGAATTAGTTCTTAACCATGTAAAAGTTTATAATTTAATAAAAAATAAATTATCTAAGTCCTATAAAAACAAATTTTGGGACCTCATAGAGGAATTTGAATTATTCAACATCTAATCTATCCCAAGAGAAATGAACAAACAAGTTGATAGACTAGCTAATATTAGTGCTCAATTTAAAATTCCAAATGACATCAAAAGTGACAAGATACAAAAAAAATTCAAAGTGGTCATGGGACATTCCATAAATTATAACACCTCCAATTGGTAGGTGTTTTGTAGCGATCAAGAGATTGTTCTTTTCCTACAAGAGGAAGCTAAATTTTCTGTAAGAAATCAAAATAAATTATAGTAGTAATATAATGACCAAGTCATTTAGTTGAAGTCAAATAGACTTATAAAATGGTTTACCACACTTCAAAATAATTTTATTACTAATGATTATGCTAGAGGAGATAAAGTGAACATGAATATAAAACGAGAACATTATGAAAGAGTTGCCATATTCAAGAATAAACTCCTCCACCTTGGTAAGGTATGTAATGAAGAGGAGAACATGCATTTTTAAAACTCTATCAAGAGTTAGAGGAAATATTTGAATAGTAATATAATGATATCAAAGGGTTTGATCCTATTTTGGCATAACACACTATAGAGTTGATATCTGATGCCAAACCAGTTAGGTAAAAACAAAGGCCCATAGACCCCAAGATAGAGCCTCTCATGAGGAAAGAGTCAACCAAGTTGATACAAGTTAGGAAAAACTTCCTAATTAAACATTCATCTTGGGTTGAAAACTTGGTCCCTATTGGGAGAAGAATGGATAAATAAGGTTGTTTGTTGATTTTAGGGAATTAATCAAGTCCCACTAAAGGATCACTACCCACTACCTTTCATGGAGAAAATATTTCAAATGATAGTAGGAAAAAAATGTTTTTCCCTCTTGTATGGATATTCTATATATAAAAAAAAAATGGTGAAGGAGGAGGATCAATTCAAAACAACCTTCACCACCAAATGGGGAACTAGTGCTAACAAAAAAATACCCTTTGGTTTATCTAATGTAGGGGAAACTTTTTAGAGATCCATGGACATGGCATTCCAAGGAATAATTAGTGATCTATACTTATCTATCTTGATTATATTAAAATGTTCTATAAACATGTTTTTAATCATATGACTCATCCTAGGTAAGTATTTTAGATATTTACAAAGTTTTGGGTCTCACTCAACCCTAAGAATTGTATTTTTCAGTCTATAAAAGAAAGATTATAGGCCACATTATCTCCAAGGAAGGGATTGAAATTTATCTTGAAGGATTAATCACCATTTTATAGTTATCCATACCTAATCATAAGAAAGGGGTGAAAATATTCTTAAGAAGGATCAATTTTTTAAGAATGTTTGTCCCTAATTTTGCCAAGTTTGTAAAGACTATAACTTTTATGTTGAAGAATAACCATATCTTCCACTAGTACAAGGAAAGGATAGATAGATTTGAAGCAATTAGGGAAGCCATAATATAATATCCTACCCTTATAAATCCAAATTTCTCCAAATACTTTACTCTCTATGCTTTTGGAGGTATGAACATTGTTTAATCTATGCTAGTGTAGAAAATGATGAAAACATGGAACAACAAATAGATTTATTTAGCTAGGGATTAGAAGGTTATGAGTTAAATTATTCCTTTGTAAAAAAAAAGTGTTGATTTTTATAATAAGTTTGAATAATTTTAGATACTTTCTATCTTACAATAAGGTGCATTTGATTGTCTCTCACCTAAGTGTCAAAGAATTCATCGTAAGCAAAGATTTAGATGAAAAGTGGGCAGGGTGGATTACAAAGGTGATGGAGTATGATGTGGAAATTAAAGTCATAAATATGGTAAGAGGTAGAGGTTTGTGTGAGTATATGGATTCATATTTTCAAAATGATAATAATTTTATCTTGGTTCTCTAAGATGGACATCATCTAATTATACCTTCATTACCCAATAGTTGGAACCAATATATGGTCAACTTTCTCCAAGATGGTTAACACCCCTTAAGGATTGAATAAGGAAAAAATAAGTAATTTTAGATTGAATTAAATCCCTTATGTATTTATTAATGACATGTTTTTTAGAAGGCACCTCAACATAATACTCTTGATGTGCATAGAATCAAACCAAGTGAGCAAGATTCTCCAAGAATTCCATAATCAACCATTAGGAGGCAATTACTCACTAAAGAATACTACTATAAATACATGTGAGATGGATATTATTGGATGAATATATTCAAATATACACACTCATGGGTGTGAAATTTCAATAAATTCTCCTTGTTTTTAGGTAATCAGAGGTTAGTGTCCTTACCATTATCCCCAATACAAGATGATCAACCCTTCACATAGTGGGGCCTAGACTTCATTAGGATAATAAATACACCATCAATATTAGGACATAAGTGGATCATCATGGCCATAAATAGTTTAAAAATGGATAGAGGTAAAATAACTTAAAGAGGCCAATGGACCATCAATTTTGGATTTTTATGAGAGCATTATAATGAGATTTAGTGTTCTATCCACCATCATCTTTGATAATGTATTGGATTTCCTTAGAACCAATATCAATGAGAGGGTGGTCCATCACAACATACATCTATGAAAATCCTCAAATGATTACCCTTAGGGTAATGGTCTAGCTGAGTTAATGAATAAAATTTTGATTTGTATTATCAAAAGGATCATGGATCATAATCATCAAACCCAACACACAAAACTGAAGAAAACCACTTAGGCCAATCAGATCAAATCTAATAGAGCATTGGGGAATTCACCCTTCATTTTAGTCTATGGAATGGATGCCTAGTTTCTTGTGTCCCTCAAGTTTCCTTCATAGTAACTCTCCCATTAATTGAAAATAATCAAGAGTGAGCCCTTCATAATGAGATTAGCTGATCTTATAGATCTTAAAGAAAATTAAACACCATATTCACACACCATGGAGATTAAACAAGCCCAAAATAAGATTAATTTTGATAATAATGCCACTAAAATAAGTTTCCATGAAGGTGATTTGGTGCTTAAGAGGGATGAAAATAAAGTAAAGGGCAAAAAACATACAAAGTTTGATGCTTTATATAGTGTCCTTTATGTCATCACTAGATAAAGATCATCCAATACATTTCACATATCTAAGATAAGTGGGGAATAGCTTCCAATCCCAATTAATGGGATTCATTTGAGACATTTTTCTTGAGGGTTTTTATAATCCTTCTACATAGTATTTTAGTTATAATTATTTGCTTCAAGAGCTACTACACATTAGTTAGTTATTCCTATTTCCTCTAAATTCATTTAACATAGTTTATGTTTTTTTCTCTTTTTTTGAGGGTGTTTTTAGTTCACTTATAGGTGGTAAAATCATGAAACACTGAGTATTCATAGAGCTGGTAAAATTTCTCCTCAATTTGTTATCAGCAGTGGCTAAGTAGCTTACATCAGGGTTGTGTTTTTAGAATAAAGTTCTAAATGATTTTTTGACTCCATACCTAATGGATTGATAAGGTTTAATGAAATTAATTATATGTTTACATAGAATAATTATATATTTCATAAAATAAACAAATATAAGAGATCACATAGAAATAATTGATAGCATAGAAGAATACTAGATAATATAGCAGAGCCACTTCAAGGGGAAACCTCCATAATAATGCAATAAGAGTAGAATAGTTAATATGATGATCAAATATTAATGAATAGCTCATATATATAGTCTAATTATCCATGATTATTCCATAATTTAACCTAACTGATAACATAGAGAAATGTAACAATAATTTAAAAGAGGTATTTAAGATAAAAGTCGACTACACATATCCCTAGACATGCCAAAGGTTAAGGGCACAACATGACCCTCCCCTTTAAAACAACATTTTCATAAATATTAAATCAAATTTGGATTTGTTTTCTAAAAGGATTCATCCTCCCAAGAGGCATCTTCACATGGTAGATTCTTTTAGTTGTTCAAGTACTCCTTAATCACTCTAGATTGTATCTTTTCAGAGCACATTTGAAGGATCACATTAGGATCAAGAATAAATATCTCTTCCTCATATAATTTTTGTAAATTAGTTTGAGTAGAAACTATGTGTTCAATTATTTTATTTAGGTATAATACATGAAATACTATATGTATGTGAGTGGATGAAGGAAACTCTAACTTGTAGGCCACACTACCAATTTTTTACAAGATTTGATAAGGCCCATAACACTTTAGGGACAAATTATTATCCTTTTTATATTACTTCAAGGACATATGCTTATATGGATACAATCAAAAAAATACCCTATCACCAATGTCAAAATACCTCTCATTCTTGTGTTGATCTACCTACTACTTCATGTGATTTTGGGCCATGGCTAAATTTTCATGAAAACTTGCAATGACCTCCTATTGATGTTGAATATGTTCCTCAACTACATGAAACTTAAGATGGACCTTTAAGGTTAATTTTATGTATGGAGGGTGATATCCATATAAGGCCATAAAGGGAGACATTTTGGAGGAACTATGAACACAAGTATTATAACACCATTTAGTAAGTGGCAACCAATGAACCCATTTATCCTATTTTATTAGAAAAAACAAAATATATATCCTTCTATACATTTGTTGACTACCTTATTATATATATATGATTTAGGATGATAGGATGAACTATGAACCAAATTTATGCCCAAACATGCAAATAATTCAATCCAAAAATTACTAGTGAAAATGGGATTTCTATCACTGACAATGATCTTAACAGTACCATGAAGTTTATAAACTATATTGAGAAAAGTATAAGCTACTATAATAGCAAAAAATGGCTATGATAAAGAATTTTTTTTATCATACTTACTAAAATGATCTATAATAACAATGATTACCTTTTGACCCTTAGATCTTGGTAAGCCTATAATGAGATCCATAAACACCTATTCCCAATGTTGTCTAAGGATGGATAAAGGTTTAAAAAACCTAGGGTTTTGATGTTTTCAACTTTATTTTGTTGATATATCATAAATTTAGACACATATTTTTAGACATCCCCATTGAGTCTTTCCCAAAAAAATCCTACTTTATTTTATGATAGGTATTCAAAAATCTCGAATGACCCCTAAGTGGAGTTGCATGAAGTTCCCGAAGAATTTTTTATTTGAGAATAGAATTATTACATAGGTATAATCTATATTTATACCATAATGCATTACCCTTCCATGTGAGTTTTTCAAATCCACCCAAACCTTGTTGAAGACTTTGAATCAAATCATTGGTAGCACTATCATTTTCCCATTCTAATCATGTTTCCTCTACCCAATCTACCTACCAAATGGTCATATAGCATATCAATGCCTCAACTATTTCATCCCTCTTGGATAGTGAATTTTCCACCACATTTTCCTTACCTTTCTTGTAGACTATTTCAAAATCATAGCCTAACATCTTAGTTACCCATTTATATTATTCTTCTAATGACAACCATTGTTCCAAAAAATATTTGATACTATCATGATTAGTTTTTAAATAAAAGTAATGACCCATCAAATAAGGTATCCATTATTTGAATGCATGAAGAATGGCCATCATTTAATTCTCATAGATGGGCTTGAGATAATTTTTACCCTTCATTTGGTGACTTTCAAATACAAGTGTTCTACCTTCTTGCATGAACACAACACCCATACCATATCTAGATGCATTACATTGAACAAAAAAAGTCTTAAAAAAATTAGGAGTAGACAACACTAGAGTGGTGCACATAACCAATTTCAATTATCTAAATGCCCTATTAGCTATATTATTCCACTAGAAATATTATTTATTCAATAAAGAGGTGAGTGGAGCTACAATGATACCATCATTTTTAACAAACCTATGATAGTAACTAATCCCTAGAAATCCCCTAATTTTATTAAGTGTCTTAGGAATTGGCTATTCCACCATTGTTTGGATTTTCTTAGGATCCACTTTCACTCCATGTGAAACCATATGACCTAAATATTCAACCTCATGAAATCCAAAAGTAAATTTGGAAAATATAGCATATAACTAATTTTGTTATATAATTGAGTACTTATTTCACATGTTACAAATGGTCTTCCTAATTTTTATTGTAAATGAGGATGTCATCAAAAAACACCAAAACAAATTTCCTCAAAACTAGCCTAAAAACAATATTCACCAAACTCTAAAGGTGGATGGTGCATTTATTAAACCAAAAGGCATAACCATAAACTAATAATGGACCTCATGATTTCTAAAAGCTATTTTGGGTATGTCTTCATCATGAATCTGGATTTGATGATACCTAAAATGTAGATCTAACTTGGTAAAATAAAGAGAACCATTTAATTCATCTATCAAATCATCAATGATAGGGATAATAAAATTTTATTTGATAGTGTATTTATTGAGCTCTATATAATTAGTAAACATCCTCCATGTGTCATCTTTCTTTCTCACCATGATAACTAGTAAAGAATATTTTCTTTGGCTATGGAAAATGATTAATACATTTAATATCTCATGTACCATATTTTTAATTTCAATTTTTTGAGCATAGGATACATATAAGGCCTAATTTTGGGTGTACTACCAATAATGAGTTTTACAGGATTATTATGCATGCAACTAGGTAGAAGTCCTTTTAGCATGTCACCAAAAATAACATAATGGGTGTCATTCACTTGTTGTAGATCAGGAGGTGTAAATGGCTGAGTTGGGTGGACTTCAGTGGAAAATAATAAATTTAAAAATACTTCAACACTCTTTTTAATAATCTTTGTCATTTTTTAAGAGCTAACAAGCTGTGGAGATTTAGCCCTTAATACCCTTAGCTCAAATGTCCTTCCCTTAGAATGAAAGTGCATGAATAATTCTTAGAAATTCATCATAATAGTGCCCAAACTGGTGAGCCACTATAATCCTATAATAATGTCAACTCCACACATGGGAATAACAAACATAATATAATCCAATAGGTAGTCTCCAATGGCTAGCTTAATACTATGGCATTTTCTTTAATAGCTGACAATACCACCATCTATAATCATGACCTAAAATTTTGGAGTGGGATAAATGAAATTGTTAAAATGAGTAGCCAACCTATTATTGAGGAAGTTTTGTGTTCTCCTAGAATCAATCAATATAGTGACCTTATGTTTCTTAAAGAAACACACCACCTTAAGATTTTGGGGAGTAATAATACATGATAGGGCATGATAGGAAATAGTAGGCTAAGAGTCTTCAAATTCTTCATTAAGTCCTACATCCTCACCAATTACCTCCCCATCATTTTTATTCAATTTCCTCCTCAAGTCCTTCTATATCCTCACCAATTACCTCCTCATCATTTGTCTTCAAATTCCTCCTTAGGTCCTTCTACATCTTCACCAATTACCTCCTCAACATTTTCATGCTCATTGGCATCTTTGATGTAAAGTAGCTTCTTTTCAACATAGTGATGTCCTTTGATCCATTTATTAGCAAAACCATAACACAACCCTTTGGCTCTCTTCTCCTTAATTTTTGGAGGTGTAAATCTAGTGTATTGAGGAAATGATGGTGATAGAAAGGTGTCATCATGAATAATATTGAAAATTTTCAATTTAACCATCTCTTTTTATTTTTCCATGCATTCCATTAGGATATATTATGATAAAAATGATGCGTTAAACATCTAAACCTCCAATTGGATTATATATTTGAGTCCACCCAAAAAAATATCAATCAAATTTTCCTCAATGATGTCTTCCACCTATAAAGATAGATTATGAAATTGATGAATATAATCCTTCATAGTTCCTATTTGACATATTTTGGATAATTATCTAAAGTAGTTCTTAGATAAATTATTATGATAATGAGAAAATAACTCATATTTGAAAATTTACCATGCAATAGGAGCACCATTCTTTATATTTTGAGCACACAACTAGCAATACCAAATGAACTACTTAGGTTTCAGATATAGAGATGCCACTGTCACCTTCTAATAACTAGGAGTTTGGTGTAGATAAAATAAACTATCAATTTGGGTAATCTAAGTGAGAGGATCCTTACCATAAAACTTATTCATTTATACTTTTTGCAAAATAATTTTCATACTAGGATTGGATTTGTTAGTGTTGAAAGGAGGAGGATCTAAATGATGAAGAGGAGTGTTATTGGCTATAACTAAGATTAAATGGTATCCAATTGTGTAGTGATATGATGAAATTAAGTTTTCACCTTATTAATCTCTCCAAAATTCCCTAAAATATGACTTTGAACTACAACAAATTCATCCTACCATACTAAGTTCTTTATGTCATCTTAAAGTTGAGAAATCAATGGTTTTGAAGTACCAAATTCCATGTTTTCCATAGGATTCTTAGGAGTTTATTTCCCCCATTTTTTCTCTAAGTAGCAATATCCACCATGAATAAACCCTAAGATGTCTTTCACCCTAAAAAGGTATATCAGAAGATGGTACCATTATTATTGCCTCACCAAGATGAATTCAATGACTACTTTTGCACATTAGGGTGAAAAATTTTAGCACCAAAAAAGTATATCGATAGAATACACCGTTACAATAATCTCATCAAGATGAATCTAATGATTGAAAATATGAAAAGGTCAAAAAAAATTACATAATTTTTCATAGATATTTTTTTCAAAAAAGCATTTCAAAAAATACTACACTGATAAAAAATATAATTCTTCTCATATTTCAAGTTATGTTTTTCACTCCTTTCACTCTCATAAGTCATGCCTCACTAGATCAAAAAAAATTCCATAAGATACTTGCCTAAATCAAAGCTATGATACCAATTATAATGAAATTACTTATATTTTTGCATATAATAATTATATATTTCAAAAAATACATAAAGATAAGAGATTACACAATAATAATTGATAGTAGAGAAGAATACTGGATAATATAGTAGAGCCACTTTGAGGGGGTAACCTCCACAATAATGTAATAAGATAAAAATACTTAATATGATGATCAAAGACTAATCACTACCTCTTATATATATTATAATTAGCCATGGTTATTCCATAGGATGACCTAACTAAGAACATAGAGAAATGTAACAAGAATATAAAATAGGTATGTAAGCCACAAGTCGACCACATATATCCCTAGACATGCCAAAGGTTAAGGGTGCAGCATAAGGCTAATGGTATAGAGTGATTAGAAGGAAAGAACCCCTTAAAATTCACTAAAAAATTTGACCATTTTTTGTCACCATTTAGGAGTAGGTCCCAGTTTAATGTTCAAGTGTAGAGTTGCAGATTTCCCAAGATCTGTTCAAGTTCAAAAAATGACTACAGGAAGAAACATTTGGCTCTTTGAAACTTAGCCATTTATTGACCCCTGATAAAGTGAAGCATATAGCCTTTACTAAAATGGACTGTGGAAGCTTTAAATTTTTACACTTAGTGCATCTTTTGGAGATTCTAGACCTTCTTACAATATTCTAGTCTTGTTTTTGGCCTCCCTAATGAACACAAAGCATTCGCAGAGCCTGATGGATTAAACAGTCATACACTTAGTCAATTTTAAGATTTTTTCTCAATGATGGTTTTGGGGACACTATGTTAAAATTAATAGGCCCTAATGATGTCTTGAAAGCTTCTCAAGTTATCCTTATGTCAGGGCTTTGGTCTAAGCCTCCTAACATCACATAAAAGTAATTCACATGTCTTGATGATTTCATCCATTTTTGAAGCATCTTGACACTTAGTAAATTATTAAAAAAATTCCTAGTGCCATGTGTCAATCTCCCCAAGGTCCTGGGCCTATTCAAAAATATTTAATTCCTTATTTGCTTCTTCAACTTTACCTAGATCCATGTGTCAGCATTCCATGGCCCTGGGCATGTTCAAAAGTCATTCAAGACTTAATTTTTTTTCAAAATTTCCTATGAGAAAATGGATTTATAAAAATGCTAAAGTAAGTAGGCTACTACTATGACATTGTATGGAGAAATACTAGAAACTAAAAGCCTCAAGTCCATGCATGTAGTTGAAAATCTATTAGAGTAGCAAGTTGGTGAAATGGTACCACATGGCATAATCTCAATGACCTATCATCCTAAAGATGTCTATATAATATCAAAGCCTATAATAATAAATTTAATAGGATGACACCACATGGAAAAAAACCACTACACTATAATATAAGTAGATTCATAGTAGGTCTTCAATCAAATCAATGAGCACCGTGTGGCAATATCAGAGGTCAAAACCAATTATAACCTCATGGTCTATTATATGATAAATCTATTATCAGACTCATAGGCATTAGAAGTAACAAACCTTTGGTCTAATCAGAGAATACCATGTGGATGAATATTAACCCAAGGTCCTCCTAGATTGATAATCATAAAACACACTTAAAGGTTCTTAGCCAATGAGAGGTTAATTAGGATTTGACCTCCTATTAGAACCCAAGGAACCTAAACACGAATGATGGACCACCATGTGGAGGTGGTATGCCTTGAGTATGCAAGTCATGGCCAAGTAATGAAGGAGATAGTGAGTGAAATAATCTCACACCATCAGTGCACCAACCTATAATTGGCATCCCATCTAACCATCAAGATCATCAAAATCTAAAGATCAACTACATAAATAAATCTATTCATGAAAATAAATCTCAAGGGGATCAATGTATGAATCATGGTGCAACTTAATATAAATTTGGGGAAAATGATGAGAGAGAGATGGAATCTACCCAAATTCATCATGGGAAAAAATGCATCCACAAGTAGATAAAGGAGAAGTTATAAGCTGAGGAGATATGGTATGTAGTTATGTAGGTGTGGCCATGGTAATCTTGAGGAGATATTATCACTTCCTCAACTACATTCTCAAGTCATGATTGAATTTTTAACTATCCCATTACTGGAAAAAACCAATTCAAAGCCCAAGATCTGGATATTTTTCCTATATATAGGCAAATGTTTCATTTTTATCCAAACTCTCTTTTAGCACAAAAATGTTTTAGAATTTATTCCATCTATGATCCCTATTTTGGGTATGACTTAACTCTAACTTTCTATAGTATTGGCTTTTCAAGCCTTTTTATCACTATAAGATTGAAATTTACCTTCCTTATGTTAATATGTTTATGTTATTTTTATGATTAGTTGATATACATTTGTGATATAAGTTTTTATTCTTCTTGTATGTCCTTTTTCACATTTTTATCAGTAGGCTAAATTTTATACAAGTTATATGTTGTGTTGACATTGTCTATGGTAGTGAGTTATTATGGAAACCAATAGATTGTGTCTAATTTAAGGCTATTCAGCTGTCCCTTCAATACCCTGTGCATATAATCACTATTGTAATATGAAATATTAATGTATAAATAACCTATTTTGAGGAGTGTAATAATTATTTAGTAAATTTTGAGTCATTTAGTGTTGTTAAGAAGCTAGTGTAGGAGCATAAATCATTGGCACATCACCTTTATTAAGGTTTTAGGTTATGTCCTATTTCTCTTTATTACTTTTACTAAAAGTGTATTAGTTTAGCATTAGTATATTCGATCCATCAAAGGGAGTTGGCCTTCTTTGTAGGTCCACTCCAACTATAGGTGACCCATAGCCTTGGAGTGTTCCCATTATATCATTTGATTGAGGAAGGCTTAAACAACCTCCTCAAGGGTGTGATTAAAAGTGATAATAGTAGTCACATATTTTATATCAAGATTAACATATTAAAAAAATAATCCATTTTTACGTGACTCATTCCTTGATGAACTTATTTTTACTTTGTCCTTTAACACTCATTAATTTTTAGACATTTTATAATTATCTATCTATTGGAAAGATCCCACAAAATATATTGTGAATAGATAAATGTCAACTAGTGGAAATAATCCTTCCATACTCATGTATCTTAGGTTTCCTATTTTAAAATAGGTCTAAATTATTCATGTGTATGTGTATAATGGAGGATGAAGTATTTGAAATATCTAATCATGCCATGATTAACCTTATAAAGGACATTTTTTAGTAAATAAGATTTAATATAATATACTTAATACATGCTACTATTGGTCCACCTTAAACATGGATGTTATAATATATACCCATCTATGTGATATATGTCATCATATGGAGAAAAGCACAGGTTTGGTAAATATGCCTCTCTAACTCCAAATAGTCTTAGAACTTTTTGAAAAATGGGGAAGTAACTTTGTTTGCTTGATAAATCCAATAATTAAAAAAAAAAAAGATGACATATTGGTATGTAATTATTAACTCATCAAATGGGTAGAATAAAAAAACGTTAATACATTCAAGGGATGAGAAAATACCATAATTCCTCTATAAAGAGATATTCACAAGGTATGGAGTTTTGAGGGAAATATTAAAGATCAAGGTTTACAATTCACATCTGATTTGGTTGTAACGCTTGCTTGAGAATATAAAATTGGTAATAATAAGTATTTAACATCCAAAGTCTAATGGACAAATATAGGTCAAAATAGGCAATTAGAGAACATTTTCATAAAAATATTAGTTTTACAACACTAGTATTGGGAAGCATGCCTTTTACAAGCTATATTGGCATACAAAACTATATGGAAAACCACAACAGGGTTTACACCATGTAATATATTTAATGGTAATAATTTTTTTATCCCCATAGATTTTAAACTTAAAAATCTAATAAATACCTTAGAACTTGGCATAGACCTATCAAAAGCATAGAAGGAGAGGATTATGAAACTCAACTCCTTAGATGAAATTTTAAGGGAAGATTTCCAATGCATAAAAATGGTTTATAAATAGTGAATAAAGTGGCATGATAGATCCATAAATACATAATAATTTAAATTAGTATATTAGTACCTACTATATGACTCTAAATATAAGGACCATAAATGGAATTTTCAAGTCTGATAGCTTAGTCCTTATGAGATAGATATTTATTTTTAGAATTAAAGCAAATAATCTATGAAAAATTAACCCAATAAGGATTTTTATATAATTCAATGGTCACCACCTCATGATGTATAAAAAATAACTCTCAAAACATGAATTCATAAATAAAATCATGGAGGAAAAGATACCTTACATGTATATAGAGTTATCCATAACATTAAATGAACATGTTGCCTCAAAATTTGATTCCTCAAATAATCACTTTAAAATATCATATGAATATTGAAACTCATCCTCCATTACCTTTAATAATGGATGACAATAATTTCATATACTTGACCATAAAAATATCTTGGTAGCTAACCAAGGACTAAATAAAATTCTGATTGAAAACCTAGTCTTCTAGTTAGTCATATTTTCAAAAAAAATAAAAGATGAATTTCAATATTGAAAAATTCAAGAATTTTTGATGGTATTCATTATAAATATAGTTTAATGGATATCCATGTGATAAATATCCTTTAATGGAAACATGTTGGCTACTCATGGAAAAAAATGTAAAAAAATATAATAATTTTCCTATTTTTTTCTTTAACTAGCTAATTAAATCCCTCTAACATGATCCTTATAGGTTCTATGGCTATCTACAAATAAATATGGGTTGTATGCTATTTTCTACATGTTGAATTCAATAAAATTAATTTTTTATATAATTTTATATAGATTGGCTATAATCTACTATGGGTTGTATCATAGTTGTTATAGGTTGTATACAAGAAACTATGTATTGTATCGTAGTTACTGCATGATGTTTTCAAATAGATATAGGTTGTATCATAGTTGTTACACATTTTTGGTAAGTAACTATAGGATATATAGTAGGTAATACATGTTATATAATTTTATATAGAATTCAATTTTTATATAATTTTATATAGATTGGCTATAATCTACTATGGGTTGTATCATAGTTGTTATAGGTTGTATACAAGAAACTATGTATTGTATCGTAGTTACTGCATGATGTTTTCAAATAGCTATAGGTTGTATCATAGTTGTTACACATTTTTGGTAAGTAACTATAGGATATATAGTAGGTAATACATGTTATATAACAATTTATATAGGAAAGGTAAAATACCTACATGTTATATGTTGATGATATAGGTTGCTACTTGTAGATCAAGAATTCAAGATAAATCTACTCATTATTAGAGATATACAATAAAAAAAATTAACAATAATGCATATAGAGATTAATCCTTATGATTTGGAAAAGTCTAATAAAACATAAACATTATAAAATCATAATAAAACAACTATACCTTTCTAATGGATTTAACTTTCAAGCCAGATCATGATTAGAATAGGCTTAGATTGTAGAGAAAAGGAGTCTTTAACAATGTCCTTATATCTAAAATAGGTGTCACTTCTCCTTGTTCTATAAATGAATTTATTAATCAATTAAAAATTAAAATAATAATAAGCTCAGGATAATCAATCAATTAAGATTCATGAGCCTTAAAAATGGAATAGGAACCTTGTATTTATAATTTGATCAAAATAATGAGAACCGTTCATCTTGATTGAGATGGAGGGTTGAAAATGAGTCCTAACATCTCCTTGATTAACCATGCAAGAGTTTGCAATGATTATTTATTAGAATTTGTAAATGAATTTTTCATGCTATGCAACTAAATGTGTGAGAGTTAAAATAGTTTTAACTTGCACACTTTTCCTAGTGATAATATCATTATGAGGCAATAGTGAGTTTATTGATTTCATAAATTATATAATTCTAAAATATTTGAAATTATTTTATTAGAATAATAAATATATTAACTAATTAATAATTACAATAAAATAAATAGATTAATTAATTATAAATTAATCAATAATCAGAATACAAATGACATTAATAATGTTATTTTAAAAATTAATATTTCATTTAATTGACCTTGGAATAACATTCATAACTCATGGAAATGATTCAGGATGTTGTAAAATAAATAAATGATTCAAAATAGTGTATTTCCCCAATCAATGATTCACCAAAGTGATTAAGAATGTGTACGGTAAATTGTGCAACTATTTTGGATTAAAATGACACTTTTGTGTATTATTATTGAAAGTCATTTCCATGTGCAATTCTGACATGGCAATGATGAAAATGAAGTGTCTACATTTTCCCTTGTTTGAGAAGGCACTGTGAGACACAAGTTGAAGTAACATATTTTTATAGAATTAGAATGTTTATATAATAATATTGGAAAATTATTTGTTAGTAATTAGAATAAATATGAGTTTTTTTTTATTTTAAAGATATTTTTTTTCAAATTGAAGCTCCAGATGGTGCTTGATAAACCCTAGATTCTCACTCAAGGTTTAAGTTATAAAATAATAATGAGTGGATATGGCCTTGAAAATAGGAAGGAACATAATATAAAGAATAAGAGTGAGTGGGAAAGCACTCAAAAAGAGAAAACAACATATTTTGAATAAGAAGAGTGAGAAGGTGGGCCATCAAAAAGAGGAAACAACATAGTCTAGAGAAGATTATTAAATAAGGTGACTTCTAATGATAAAGAAGGTTTAGTTTTCCCCAATAGAATAATCAAGGAGACATCCCATAATATGTGGTACACTTTGATGTGCCTTAAATAGGGAGAGTAAGGAATAATTGATTGGCAAAGCCATAATTTGATTATGATTTAGCATAGTTATATTAAAATTGTATCATGATGTAAATTGGTTATGTTTGCTTATATATGCTCTATTGGTGATAAGTATTATGAGTATTGTAGATATAACCATGTGATGTAATTTTTATTAGTTAGATAATGAGATAATAGATAGTTCCATGATTTTAATACTCCAACTCTTGATTTTTAATTTTTCATGTGATATGTTACATCATAATTATAAATTAACCATTATAACAATGTTTTCCAAAAGCATATGGACTATGTTATAGGAAAACAACCATAACATAAGATTAATGTATGATAGATCAAGACCTACATAGAAAACATAATGCATAAAACAAAGATTAGTTTAGATATAAATACCCATGACTGAAGATCAAGATATGAAAAATTAAGACCTAAAATTAAAGTATGATGCATTAAAAAAATACCAATAATTGAATAAAATAAACACACCAAAAAGAAAAAACAAATCAGACAAAAAGAGTAAACAAATAAGTTAATTAATTTAGTTATATATGTGTGGAAATAAGGCTTTACTTTTGGACAATACACCTAAGTTTGAGCAAAGTGTAGTTATAAAATGTGACAAAATTAACTCTAAAAAGGAATAAAAAGAAAGGAAGGAAGTGATTGAGCTGACCCTAGATTCCCCATACACCAAAGTACCACCTACATAGTTTGTTTTGGACTTTAGGCCATTAGTTCTCCCAAGAAATGGGATAGAAGAAAATTTATGACAAGGAAAGATAAGTGTGATAGAAGAAAATAGGTCTCATAAAATGGAAAGGGTGTATTATATATCACTCACAAAATGGAGAGATCATGGATTGACTTGAAAAATATAAAAGAGTGTGGATGATAGGGTAGCCAAGATGACCTTTAAAACTAAGCGTTTAGTACATATTCTAAATGGATCTAAAGCCACTATAGTGTAAATATCTTGAAATGACTAATAAATAGTATGATGGGTATGTGAAAGATAATAAAATGGGAATAATGAATAAGATTGGTAAAAATTGAAAGATATACTATTGTAGGATCCACTAAACAATAAAACCAAGTTGAAGGATGTAGATATATTACTTATAAGAATGGTCTAATGATGACCAAATCATAACTACTTACTGAATCTCCTTTGGAATATGTCATTAAAATTCACATATTATACTTGTATGATTTTAATCAAGATCAGGATGGTTGAGATAATGGGGAAAAATATTGGGATTGACTCAATGGAAAATACATGAAGGAAATAGAACATGAGTTTACCTTTAAGTAGGGGTCCTCATAGACAATGTTCAATAAAATCAAGCATAAAACTATTTGAGATGTATAATATTTATGAGCTCATATAGAGCTTGATCATATAGTGTAGATCCATATTTACCTATTATAATGAATGGATCAAGCCAATCTAGCTCAAATTTACCTTCTTTTTCTCACTATGCATTTGTTTTTTCTAATTCTCTTTCAACACAAGGTCACCAACTTCAAATTCTCTATATTTTATGCATTCATTTTAGATATGACATAGCCAATTTTGATAAGATTTGAAATTATTTAAATAGGATACCAACCTCATATAGGAGTTTTAATTCTTGTAACCGAGCTTCTCAATACTCCTTATCCGCAATGATGTCTTAAAATGAAAGACATAGGGAAGGCAACACTATCTCAATAATGAAAATAGATTAAATGACAAATATTAGGGAATATGGGGGGATATTATTGGGGTATGAATATTGGTTTAATAGGCCTAGATGGTGGGAAATAATTCTAAGTGCATATGATATCTAGTGATATTAATAATCTTTTTAAGGATTTTGGCAATGGTCTTATTGGAGACTTCAATTTGGACATTACCTTGAGGGTAATAAGGAGAGGGAAATTTGTGTTTAATATGAAACTATGAAAAAATGTATTTTACATCCTTATTATTAAAGGACTTGTCATTATCAAAAATAATTTTTGAGGGAATGCCATAAAAATAGATTAGGTGGTTTATAATTAATTTCAAAATTTGCTTCTTGATAATTTAAGTTAGTGAAATGGACTCGACCCATTTAGTGAAATACTCAATTGTAGTAAGAATATGTTTATGGACATCAAAATAGGTAGGATTAATCTTCTACATGAGATTAAATCCCCATGTTGAAAATGGTGAAGGAGTAGTGATTGATTAAAGTGATCGAGGAGGATCATGAATTAGATTTCCATGTTGTTAACACACCACACATTTATTGACATACACACATTCATATAATTCCATATTAGGGGAATAATAAATAATATGAATTATTTTTTAAGAAAGGACCATCCTAATGATGTGTATCTACAAATCACTTTATGCACATATTTAAACACTAATTCATATTATGAAAAAGTAAAATATAAAAAAATACTTCCATCATAACCTCTATGATAAAGAGTGTATCTTAGTAATGTATAATGAGATGCATTATGAATAAAGGTTTTATATTGGTTTATATAAAGGTATGGTGGAAGAATATAGTCTTGGAATTTGTCGAAAAGGTCTTGGTATCAAGGGGGGACTGGGACCAATAATATCACATGATATTTCTAATTTTAGATAACAATATATTGTCATGAGAATATTTTCAATGGGAAATTGGTATTCTTTGGCATCATTCTCTGACTTGTTATTAGTTTTTGGTATTTTCTCCAACTATATGTGTTTAATTTTTTTCTCTAGAGTATCTAACATACCTTTGTAAGGCATGTAATTTTCATCTTTAGTCTAATATTGGTAATTTTTTTTTAATAATCCCCATAAATAATTAACTAATTAGTATTCATCTACATTATAAGATGTAATCTGGAAATGAGTGCCTCATATTTAGTCATGTTGTTGGTAAAATGGAAACCAATATGAAAAGATTTGGGAATGAGATCTCTCTATGGTATAATGAAAATAATATTGGGTATATTTTTGTGATAGGTGAAGGAACTATCAAATAATAATTTCCACTATTGTGACTATCTATAGGATTTAACTAGGGTCAATATTAAATGATATGAGAAACCAAAATTAAATGGTTTGGCATTTGGTATTAGTGGTTTTGAAAGTTGATCTAATAGAACTTGTCCTTTGATTTCTTTATAATATGAATATTAAATGTTTAACTCTCAACAACATTACCCTCATGGACATGTAGCCATTAGTTCAAATTTAAAGAGAAGGTGTCTACATGGATTAATCTTGGCTATAACAATGGTCTTGTTGGTCAACATGTAGTGTTATAAATTTTGAAATGTGAATACCATTGCTAAGTAGGATTTGTGGTGTATAATTATTATCATAAATAACTAATGTCTTGATCAAATAGTAGATTTATTATTCCTTTCCTTGATCATTATGTTGGGAAAGAAGTTCCCCAAGTGAATGTTTTATCACTAAAAAATAGAGATATAATGGTTTCTTATATTTAAGAGGAGATAATATTGGGGGATTGGCCAAATACTCCTTTAGTTTATGAATTATTCTTATAATTCAAGATTCCATGAGAAAATTGTGCCCTTATTCAAGATTTAAGTAAAAGGATGGCATATGTTAGCTGTATTCATAGGATTATAAAAGTTTAGTTTTTCCTTCATTAGTGAAATTATCAAAATAAAAAAAATGAAATATAAACCTTAAGCATAGGACCTCATGATCTAAATCAAGGATGAATGAAAATTTAATATGGTGCCAAATACATGAAAAGTATACCTTCCTTTTTAGATTCTTCAACTTTTTGAATGTAAGTAGAATTTGGCTCAAGTTTTTGGCAATGTCATATTTGAAGAGTGGATGATATCCATTTAATAAATTTGAATAATAGTTTATAATAAGTCAATTTTAGGCATAAATTATCTCTATTAACTGGTAGGGATCTGATATAAATATTGAGCATCTAATATGAAGAGGCGTGCCCATTTATCTATAGGTAGAGTGAATGAATGTGAGACCTTCATCTTATATCTCAGATGAAGGGTGGGTAATTCACCCCAAGGCATCAAATTGATCATGACATGGATCACCAATATGATCCCTTCATCATATCTAAGATAAAGGGTGGAGGATGTTCTTAAAAATATCCCAAGTGGGATTAATATGAGCCCTTCATCTTTCATGCAAGATGGAGGGTGTAGAATGCTCTTAAAAATATCTTAAGGGGAATCAATGTGATCCCTCCATCTTGCATGAAATATGGAGTGTGGATAATACCCTTAAAAATATCTTCTAATTTGAAATATTATCCCTCCATATTTCTTCCAATATGGAGGGTGGAGAATACTCACTCATAATTTTATTTTCATATTGGAGATGCAGTCATAAAATAATATGCCATGGAATCTTGAGATTATTTTGGAAGGGAAGATGCTATTTGAATGATGTGGAAAATGAAAGAATATGTAATTAAAATGAAATTATAATTTCAAATTAATGGAATTAAAATTACAAATAATATTAATTAAACTATTCAAAATATTAATTTAATGAATATAATGTGATATGAGGGCCCTTCATCTTATCTCCAACATGAAGGGTGGATAATGCTCCTTGAAAAGTGGTATAAATAAGAGATAAATTAAATTAAATCAAAATATAAATTCCAATTCCTTGTATTTTTTAATTACATGAAGGGTTACTTAAACTATTCAAAATTATTAAATTAATTAATATGATATGAATATGACTTTATTTGATTTGATTTAAATAAGAGGAATTGATTAATTGACCAAAGAGATGGAAATGATCAGTGATGAAGATAAATGTAATGAGAGTGCTAATTTAATTTTATAGTGTGGTGATTTTCCCTGATTAGGGATATACCTATGTTTTTCAAAATGTTTATGTCTAATGTGAAAAAAACATTGGGAAAAGTCACTCTTATTTGCATAAAATTCATTTCAATTATTTTTTTACAAATGTAAGTATTTAAAATATATTTTATATACTTTTCCCCTATTTGAGAAGTATTTTTGAGACACTAGATGAAAAAATGTCTTTTCAAAGAATGAAAAAGTCAAAATAAGGAGGATGAAAAATTAGATAAAGAAATAATGGATGTTTTAGTTTTTTTTTCCCAAGTGATAAGTATGGTAGATTAAATGGAAAGATAAGTATATGATTTTAATGAAATTATTTATGGATTATTCCCCCTGAATATGGAATGGAAGGATGAAGAATGTGAATGGGCTCTCAAAAAAGAGAGGAAGAAGCTAGAATGGAATAGAAGATTAATCCATGGACAAGATTATGACACTTGAGCTAATGTTATCATGCTTTGATTTTTTATTATAATTAATTTAATTCCCCAAATAGGTCATAATAAAATAAGGATACATTCCAAAAATAATCTACATGTTTTGAATTCCCCCAAATAGGACAAAAGTTGCAAGCATGGAATGCTAATTTACCCCAAATATGGCATATTCATTTTGATGAATTGATAGAGTGATTGATTGGCAAGTATAGATCAAAGATTTAAAATTTTTCATATATTAATAATGATATTAATTATTTTATTTGATAATTTGACACAAACATAATATGTGTGCTAATGGTATATTGACTTTTTGAATAATCTGTAATAAAAACCCAACACAAAAGAATGCTCAAAGTGATGAAAGACTGAAGAATGAAAAAATAAGATAATGATTGAATAATGATATGATAAAATTGGAATAATATGTATGTTAATAATAATAATAATAATAATAATAATAATAATAATAATAATAATAATAATAATAATAATAATAATAATAATAATAATAAAAGGGTGTATGAACTAATATCAAAAATTAGTTGGTACTAAGCATTGCCTACATAGTCTAAAAGGACATTAGGCCAATGTAGTTCTCCCAAAATTTAGGAGAGAATATGATAAAGAATGAACAGCATGATTAGAATAATAATGGTTTATAAATTTGTATGACTCTCCTTTTTATTATTATTTTGGAGATGCATGTCATGATTAGCATATGTGTATCTAGAATGTTTATGTGTTTTGATTTGATCATGGAAAATGGGATAATGTGATGCAACCAAAGATGATCGAGATAATTTGATTGGTTAATAGATGATCGTGTGAGGGGAGATATTATCACTATGACATTATTGATTTAATTCCTTTGATTTTTAATTTTTCACATGATAGTATACATCATGGTGTAAAACACCATGATGACCTAGTTGTAATGTGTGTAAAGACTAACCCCTAATCTAGTAAATAATTGACAATAATGCATCAATGATAAAAATCATGATGATAAAAATGATGTATGCCAATGTATGGACTAAAGTATAAGTTCATGAAAAATACAACATGATGATGAACTTCTTATCATACTGCATTGATTAAGGCAACAACAGAAAATAAAACAAGCAAGCATACAAACATGAAGAAAAAACAATAAAAAGCATCATGTTGTGAATCAAGACAAAATCCACATGATAGTCTCAATGATAATGATGGTTGAAATGGATTACACCAATAAAGGATACATGAAATGGGAAGAAGTGAGAATAGAACATCCTAAAATAAGCTACATATTTAAACTTGTCCTAAATAGGGTAGAATCTTTGAACTTGAATTCGAGCAATTTGATTTGAATTTACCCAAAATATGGTGGATCTGGGAAGGACACATCCAAATGGTGGTCAATTTGATTAGATTAAAATTTATCAAGTTTTATTGAATACACTTGAGACAATTTTTTTTGTATTTTGTGGTTGTATATCTTTTTTTGGATATTTTGGCCTTTTATTATTTTTAAGATATTTTAATACTATGAATGTTTAGGATTGTAGAAAATTTTAAATGTTTTTGAGTTTCTAGCATCTAAACTCAATGCAAAATTATGAGATGTAGAATGATTTAACTATAAAAATAGAGAGATCATACAGTTAAGTTTGGGCATGTTGACCTAAAAAAATTGAGTGTTTCCTACATAGTCCAAATGAACCTCAGGCCACTATAGTTCAATTTAAACTAGGAGAAAAATGTGATAAGTATGAATAGGTAATGAAAAATGATTAAGATGATCATGATTGAGATTAGATTGAATTTTATGGAGATTGTTTAAGTTTTAAAATGGTGAGAGTGTGGAATGGGAATGTTTATGAGCATTTGGATCCCCATAAGGGATCATTAGCAAAAGGAAAAATCCATTCTAGCACTGGGATGGGATTTAATAGTAAATGGTAGGATTAAAATGAAAAAATTGGATAGTAATGGATGATAATCAAATTAGGAATCTCTAAGGATAATTTCACATGGGAAATAACATTTTTAGTAATCAACATGTCACTAAGAGGATATGCCAAGAGAGTTTCCAAAACAAGGATTAGAACAACTTCCACTTTCTTATTAAAATAAAGATAAGAAATAAAATTAGACTAGGATAAGAAAAAAATAAATATGGTTTGAGACAAGGTAAAATGGTTAATATGATAGGAATGGATTGTATTTCATTGTATACAATAATTACCCAAAGTTTCAAGGTACTTGTAGATAAAAAATTATTTACATGTGATGCTATAAACCTAGTTTCATCATGGTACTTGCCCAAGGCACCACAAGCATGGTTTTCATTGTTAGATGAATTAATTTTCTCTCTATTATGATTTTTGATTTTTTAAATCCTAGATCAAAGGATGATGATAAGATGCATAATGATGAATGTTTTATTTCTATCCCATATTGATTTTGAATAACTTATTGGCTAAAATTTTATTATTGATGTGGATTTTACTGGTGTTTTTATGATATTCATTGATTGTTGATTCAATTTCCTCTAAACCTCTAACTAAGGTATATCCATAGCCTATATTAAAGATATTTCTACCATGTAGGGTAAATTATGATAAGCATTAGATAAATTATTTAATTTTATAGGGGAATTTGAGGTTTGGTCTAAGGATATGATCATGAATGGAGGGATAATATTTGGAAGGCCCATGAAAATTGGGAATTTTAGTCACATGCACCATTGTTTATAGTTATGAATGTGACATTATTGTGGATGTTGTATTGTTAGTTGATCTAATATTGACTTCAATAATGCCTTCATCAAATGAATTAGAAATGATTTTCTCATTTATTGGTACCTCAAAGAGGTTTTCACCATTTGAGTCTTCTTTAATGTTATGATTTTTATTTTTTGATAGTTCCTCAAATAAGGTTTCATTAAGGGATGTTGATCATTCATTTTGATTGTCCTTTAGTGCCTTAAGCAAGGTTTCACTAAATAGTGTTGATTTAATACTTTAATTTGTTGAATTGTCCCCTAATTCTTAAAATAAGGGTTCATTAGGGATATTTTCTTCTAATTGAATTACTACCTTCAATATGTCATTCTAAAATAACTTCAATAATGCGTGATTCTATCAATCCTAGTTGATAGGTTGATAAAAAAAAATAGGGTAATGGATTAGATGGTTAACGTGAAAAGGATACAGAATAATAATGAAAAGATAATAAGTTAGACCATAGTTGTATAGGATAGTAGGATAATTTGCATCGATGCCAAATGAAACTTCCTCAAAATCTATATAAGGATCACTAATAGATTCAAATTGATCTTCAGAAGGTGTGTAGATGAGATTACAATATCATAATTATGATATTTGTTCTAATGTAAAAATGATGTTGATACTAATGTTGATCTTGACTCAGATGTTAATGGAAAACATATTGATTTTGATTTTGATGTTGATCATGATTATTATTTAACCACATTAATGACCTACTAGATTGAGTTATCCACAATTATATTTTTTCACTTCTTGTTGAGCAATGAAGGCTTGGGGATGAAAGGATTTTTGGTAATGGGGAACATTTGGCAATGGATGGAAGATAAAATATTGGTCAATAATGTGTTATTCAAATATGGGTCCATTGAAGTAGGGTTCATCGAATATAGGTGAAAATTCATAGATAATTTAATCAAACTAAGGATAATCAAAGATATGAGGATGGTCAAAGGGGACTCATAAAATATGGGTGAATTATCTTGATTTGGATTCATAAGTGGATTAGTATTATTATGATTTAGAAAATGATCTTGGCATATTGCGAATGAGTGATTCTTATATGTGGGTTCATTTGGTTCCTTAGTAGATGATGGACCTTGGATTGGTAATGATAAGTCATAATTAGATGGCCTAATTTATTGACTCTAAGGTTAGAGAAATAATATATGTAAAGTAAGATAGGTTTTGGTTAAGATAAAAGAGTTGGTCTATAACACCTTAACTTACAAATGGTCCTAGACTGACACTTGACATGGTTTTTGTGGCTCAAAATATAAATAGTCATTACAAAAATTGTAAAAAGAGGTTCCCCTTTACTAGTATGATCATGATTAATTGGGTAACTAGTAGATGAGATGCTTGATAGATGTCACTGTGAATTGGTGTGACTACTCCTATGTAAGATAGAATCTAGGTTTTTTGAATTTAAATCCACATATAGTAGATAAAATGTTTTTAATATTCATAAGAAGATATCATCCTTATTTTAAAACATGTATACTTTAAATTATCTATCTTGATCTAGTGTGAATACCATATAATTTAATTTAAATGTAAAGAATATTGATCGAAGGATGCCCCAAAGTAAGAATACATGTAAGGGGAAGGACTAGGTTAGAATTGGCCCCAAGTAGGGTGGAATTAACTTGATTAAAATTAAATTATCCCCAAGAAGGTAAAAGCTGATTTGGTTGGATTAGGCCTATATTAGACTTTGATGTTCAATTGGATTCAAATGAGAGAAATGATGTATGTAATGACTTCACCATTCCCAACTGACAGGTTTAAGAGATTGAATGTAAAAATAATGATATGATTTGAATGATTAGATTTTGAATTCATGGACCTTGATCAAAATTAACCTCATTTAAATGCAATTTTGTTTTGTTCAGTGTGAATTAGACTTGGAATTGATTTGAAATAGATGCGTAAATGTGATTTGAAAAAGAGAAATGAATGTTTGACTCAAATGGATATGATTTCATAATAGAGTTAACTTTAGAATAGTTTTATTATGAACAACTAACTAAATTAGACTTGAAAAATTAACCTGATTTGCATTAAAATTGGAAATTTGATTTTAAATTGGAATTATAAATTTAATTGGAACTACAGCTGACTCAAAATGGGAAACATAATGACATAATTTGAAAAGGAGGGGTTTTTCATTTGAACAACATAAATCCTAGAGAGAAGTAATGTGGACCAGTTTTGTTAGAATAACACCTTTAGTTAATATTAAATTCTGACCCAAAAATTAGGCAAACTAATGCCTCTTTGTGAATGTGTATTTAGACTACACTTGAATCTATGCCAAGTTTTTTTGACAAAATAACCAAGCAATCAAACATTCAAGCTCATGACCCTACTTTAATAATTGACATGGGAGTACTACACATTCACTGATTTCTTTGATATACTCACCTTGAGAGAGGATTATAAATTTTAATATTATTTAAAGAACTATTACACATATCTTAGATAAATCTATATAAAATAAACCTATAGATATCATTCTCGAGACAAGTCAAAATGTATGGTAGGTGCCTCAACAATGATATATATATCTAGGTATTTTACATACATTTATCTAAGATATGTATACTAGTAGCACTTGTTGCCATGCAAAGTAAAGGTAAATATTTATTGTTCATAAAAAACACAATGTAAATATTTAATACAATTTTAAAATGAGAAATAGAGAGAAACATTGTATTAGTAAACTATAAATATACATATACGATATATAAGTATTATAAATGCAATATTAAAATGGAAAATAGAGAGCATCATGATATTAGTAAAATATAAATCTATATATTACTTGTAAATTAGTTATGATTATCTATATGTTATATATTTATATATTATGATGTGATAATTTATTTATAAATATATTTGAACCTAGGTGGAGCTTGAAAAAACCAAGCCACTTAACCAACTCACCCACATCTCATTAGTTATAGGTATTATTATTTATATATGTGATGTGATAAAATTTATATATTACCTCTAAATTAGTTATGATTCTTTTTTTTATGATATGACAATTTATTATTTTTGATAATTTTTTTGTTGTGATTATTTATAAATGTGATATAATAAAATCTCTATACTACCTATAAATTAATTATGGTTATCTCCATATTATTTATTTATTTATTGAGTCATGGAAATATTTTTTATGATAATTTATTTCTATAATTTCATTGTTATGATTATTTATAAATATAATGTGTTAAAACCTATATATTACCTATAAACTAATTATGATTATCTATATATTATCTATTTATTTATTATGATGTGGTAATATTTTTATGATAATATATTTTTATAATTCATTGTTATGATTATTTATAAATATGATGTGGTAAAATATATATATTTCATATAAAGTAATTATTGTTTATTTGATAGGGTAAAAACCCAAGTCTTATAGGGATCTTGGAACCATGAAAGTGAAATATAGAAAGTATCAACATGCCAAACACAGGCCACCCAACCAAAACATAAAAAACCCACTATACTAAACTAAAAGAAATGCAAATATATATATATATATATATATATTAGGAGGGAGGCTCCTCCAACAAGTATTCAACATCTTCAGGGTTCTTCACTGGGATTTCTTGCTTAACCTTTGAAATCTTAGCCTATGTGTAGCTGACAAGTACTTTTATTGCTTCTATATGAAAGATCATACAAGGTCTCTTCTATCCTTTGACATGCAAAGGAGACTTGTTTATAGGGACAACCTTGGGGTAACGAAATAGGGGGATCCAAAGATATTGGGTGACTATTTGACAAGGGTATATGTAGGTTTAGAAGACTAGTAAAAAGAGTACATTGTGGACTCAACCTGTCTATGTAAAGCATTCCAATATTATATAATCTTGGCAAGGAATAGCCCTTCTTTTTGTAACTTAGAGTTGAACTTTTCTAGCTACACTTTGTTACTTTGCATCTCCTCTGATAGAATGGCTTTACCCTTCCATGTAGTCTCCACAAAATTTCCCACATTGATGGTGATTGGCTTAGGTTTGGGTATGAAAATATTGAGGGGAGGTCATCAATATGGGATTTAGAATTATTGGATAGGATGTTTCTTATAGAGGGTTAATAGGATCTCGAGGTGGGACCCTTCTCTAAGGATTCATCCCTAATGGAGGATACCCTTAGGGGGACCTCTCGACCATGATGGGTTTATTTATTCTTGATGAGGAGAAGGATTAGCCCTTGGTGGAGGATAAGTTTATCCTAATTTACTTGATGAGACAAAGATATGATTTCAAGATATTTAAGAAGAAAGAAAGGAAGACTTATCTTATAACTAATAAAGTTATTTAGTAATAAGAAGTGGTGGGAAAAAATTAGTGTGTATTTAATTTCAAGAGTTATATAGCACATAAATGTTAGGTTATGGAGCTAAAAGCTTCACTGATGCAGACATGGAGGAGGTTGCAGGGGAGTTGCGGAGTGTCACAGACACCGACGTTAGTCAGGCCAACCAACGACGGTAGGTAGGAGACAGGAAGCAACCGACGTCAGTCTTAGATCGGCCAGAGTCGATGACCCCCAGGCGGACAGGGGCCGACATCGGTTGCCTGTGTAGTTCGACTGCTAGTATATTACGGGCAGTCAGTTGATGAACCAAGTGTTTGCATGATGAGATCTAATTTTAGACTGAGAGCTGCGGATCTAATTATTGTAATTAGATGTCTAATTATTGTTTGGATGAGATCTATATAATAGACTCATGGTTGTATTGGAAACTTGTGATAGGGAGTAAGAGAGCAAATAGCTCCTTCAGAGAGAGGTAGAGCAATGGTGCGTTCCTCCTAGTGCCACAGTACCAGGTGTGTGGGTGTTAGATTGTAGAATCAGCAGGGTTCTTCATGTATTTATGATCTTGGTCATCAGGTGAGCATGGCCTTTATAGGAGATCTACATGGTAAGTAAGATCGTTGATATGCAAGTGTATGTGTGTGCAAGGTTAAGGTTCACAGGGGTGCAGAACTAGGTTGATTTGTAGGTGTGCAAGATTAGATAGGATAGCAACACAACAAGGAGCAAAATCAGACAAGATATACTTGGAGTACAGGTGTGTACTCAGATAGAGCAAAGAGGAAGGCAAGGGAGTTCCTTCCATAAGTAAGGTCTATTAAGGTGCAAGTTGTTACAGGTTCAGGGGAGATCTACTTAAAGTACGGTTGTGTACTTGTGGAGTGCATGGAGCACTTGTGATGTGCGTGGAGCACGGATATAAGGTGAACACCAACTCAATGTTTGAGTTGGGTGTTGGGACCTAGGAGAGAGAGCTTTGAGGAAAGAATTATTGTTCACTTGAGGTGTGGGAAGCCTCTGAAGAGGTGGTGGAGAAGAAGTGGCATCTTCTTTATTGTATTCTTTTCTTCAAGAGTTTTAATACAAGTTGTGTATTGTCTCTCATATCATGTGTTATTTTTGAGTTCTAATTACTTGTGTATTCTGGTTAATTTTTGCATATTAAGTTGCTTGGTTTAGTAATCAATTGTGTGCTTCCAGTTGTTTATCCCAACACGTGGTATCAGAGCTAAGGTTGAAGGAAGCAGGTTTTGTGTTTGGTTACAGGTCACTCTCAGGGGTATCTGATTGAGTGGGAGTAGAGCAATGGTAGATCAAAGTAAGCTAAGAATGGAGGAGTTGAAAAGCACAGGTGGTCACCAACGGTCATATGGAAAGAAAGAGCAGGTAAAAGAATATTGTTGGTTGGTAACAGATCAGCATGAAGGAACTGGAGATGCAGATGTTACAGGTGTTGTTGCATAGGATGTTTTGGAAGGTTTCTTGGATAACAGATTCGGTTGCCTCTTTCCATGCAGCCCCAGGGAGAGGAGATGGTGAGCCTTGCCAAAGAATTGGCAAAGGGGAAGTGAAGCTGACATCACAGGTGGCCAACACATGGGTGTTAAAGGAGGTCATGTAGGTCCCAGGTTTGGAGATATGGCTAATTTCTTTAGAAAGGTTGGGTTATGAGAGATGCATGAGAGCTCTCACAGCAGATGCACTTGAATTAGCTGGTGGTAAGAAAATAAGTACTCTTTATCTACTTGTTTATATTACTAATTCTTCTTTTGTTGCAGAGACGTGGCTTCGTAGGCTTGGTCACATGAGCAGGAAGGAGATGCATGTTCTTAAGTAGAAGATAGATATATTTGATAGGATTAAGAACTGGAAAGCCTTGGTGTACTTGGAGGAGATGGTGGACAGAGACTAGTGGATGGGGCTGGACACTTCTGAGCAGGGCAGTTTGGACATGGGGATTGATTCAAAGGAGCTCACAGGTAAAAAGTCATCACTCACAGGAAACACAGGTACCGACATTGGTAGGAAAACTGACGTTGACAATAGGTAAGACTGACGTCGGTCATGAGGACTGATGTCGGCAACAGGGACACCGACATCGGCAGGATTGGTAGTCAGGACAGGCGCAGGAACTGATGTTGATCGGATGCAGACTGTGGCGTGACTGAGGTCGGTCACTGTAACAGATTTTGGGTGGACAACGAGCTGTCAAGGAGTCTCAAACACCCATATGGAGGACTGAAGATATAAGTAAGCTTCAAATTCATTGTTCCTCTTCTTTACACTTGTTGCTTACTACAGAGTAAGAAGGATCCAGGAAATAGTGGGAGCATGGCATGGAGAGATTGCAAAACCAAGCAGAGATTCGGTAGGGTTGCCAGTGGGAAGAAAGCACAGAGATGAATAGATACCTTAGTTGAAGAATAGAGAGAATGGACATGTGAGATGGAAGACCAAGGCATATGGTCTTGAGGAAGCTGCAGGACAGTGGTATAGGTTTTGACAGGTGGAGGATGAAGCATGGCTTCAGTTAATGTTAGGTAACTACTGTGGTTTGCGTTACCAGGTGGATGATGAGTCATGACATCATTCTATTGCTGTATGTGGATTGTATGTTTGCTAGCAGGATTGTACATACAGGGTTTTGCTGAGCTAAGGGTAAGATTAGTTCAGTGTTTTGTTATGAAGAATTTGGAGCAGGGAAATTCTTTGGCATGGGAGACATGGAGATCATAGGTTGATTTTGTTTCTAGTGGGAGCTGATGTGAATTAGGTGTTGGTGAGGTTCATTACGTAGGATGCAAAATCAGAGCACACCAAGGGCTGGATAGTTTAGTGTCCAAAATCACATGAGGTCTGGTATAGACCTGAGTTTTCCCAAGCAGTGGGAGTTGTCAGAGAGTTAGGAGCCAATTTTAAGAAGTGATTTCTCAGGTATTTGAGAAGGACCAGTAGCAGGGATTCATGCTATTCAGGGTCAGGACTTCACTACATGGATTTGTAGATGTGGATGCGGCAGGGTACTCAGATGACAGGAGGTACATCACAAGTTGTGTGGTGGGTTGTCTTCAGGATTGAGCTTGAAGAGGGATACAAACTAGGAAACAGATTAGATAGGGTACAGGTACAGTGCAGCTATTTATCTCCAAGTGGGAGATTGTTAGGTTATGGAGCTAAAAGCTTCATTGATGCAGACATGGAGGAGGTTATAGGGGAGTTGTAGAGTGTCACAGACACCGGCATTGGTCAGGCCAACTGATGATGGCAGGTAAGAGACAGGAAGCAACCGATGTCGATCTTAGATCGGCTAGCGTCGGCAACCCCCAGGCAGACAGGGACCGATGTCAGTCACCTGTGTGGTTTGACTGCGAGTATATTATGGGTAGTTAGTTGACGAACCAAGTATTTGCATGATGAGAGCTAATTTTAGACTGAGAGCTGTGGATCTAATTATTGTAATTAGATGTCTAATTATTTTTTGGATGAGATCTATATAATAGACTCATGGTTGTATTGGAAACTTGTGCTAGGGAGTAAGAGAGAAAATAGCTCCTTCAGAGAGAGGTAGAACAATGGTGCATTCCTCCTAGTGCCATAGTACCAGGTGTGTGGGTGCTGGATTGGAGAATCAATAGGGTTCTTCATGTATGTATGATCTTGGTCATCAGGTGAGCATGGCCTTTATAGGAGATTTGCATGGTAAGTAAGATCGTTGATATGCAGGTGTATGTGTATGCAAGGTCAAGGTTCACAGGGGTGTAGAACCAGGTTGATTTGTAGGTGTGCAAGATTAGATAGGACAGCAACACAATAGGGAGCAAAATAAGGTAGGATCTACTTGGAGTACAGGTGTGTACTCAGATAGAGCAAAGAGGAAGGTAAGGGAGTTCCTTTCATAAGTAAGGTCTATTGAGGTGCAGGTTGTTGCAGGTTCAGGGGAGATCTACTTGAAGTACGGTTGTGTACTTATGGAGTGCGTGGAGCACTTGTGATGTGCGTGGAGCATGGGTATAAGGTGAACATGAACTCAGTGTTTGAGTTGGGTGTTGGGACCTAGGAGAGAGAGCTTTGAGGAGAGAATTACTGTTCACTTGAGGTGTGGGAAGCCTCTAAAGAGGTGGTGGAGAAGAAGTGGCATCTTCTTTATTGTATTATTTTCTTCAAGAGTTTTAATACAAGTTGTGTATTGTCTCTCATATCATGTGTTATTTTTGAGTTCTAGTTACTTGTGTATTCTGGTTAATTTCCTCATATTAAGTTGCTTGGTTTAGTAATCAATTGTGTGCTTCCGGTTGTTTATCCCAACAATAAATTAGAGACATATTTTAGGGTAGTGATAAGGAAGGTCCATTTGGTGGAATCCTTTTTTTTTATTCTTCATAAACTCATTCTTCTATAAGAATCATTATAGAATCTCTTATTTCTTTATTTGGTCTTTAAATGTCTTAGTCTTCTCACAAGACATACCAGTCACCTCTCTAATAAATTCCTCTATAAAATTGATTTTTATGCCATGAACGGTCACCTTACATTTGTTTCAATATGTTACAAAATCATGGGCCACTTATGCATTATTCTCTATGATTATCTCTATGAACTTATAGACAATCCCACATTTGAGTTTTCTCTAGCCCTGTACTTCCATGCAAGAAATGGTTTCAAGCCTTTCCCTATCACTCCCATCAAAGTGGCGTCCATAGAGCTGAGGTGAGCAGGTATAATTTTTTGCATGGAATCATTTTAAACAATGAAAATGGAGTTTAGTAAGCCCACTAATATCACCCTATACCAATTATGTCTCCTCCTATATACATAATTATGGATCATCAAAATTAAAATCCACCCCTTGGGTGAAATATTACACATGTGTGGTGACATGATGTTTTGATCAAATAGTGTTAATTTCATCTTGTAATGGTTTGAGGACATTATTATTACTATTTCTTGTATTGTGATAGTTTTTTATAATGTGGAGTGCAACTCCAACACTGGTAAAAAGGTCAACTACCTTGTTGCCTTCTCGATAGGTATGGATAATTTGAAAATGAGTCATGCCCCTCAAGATTTTATTAGAATCATCAATGATGTCTTTAATAGTATGAAAGGGGGTTATTTTCCCTTCCACATCATTTAGGATATTTAATGAATCATCATCCATGATGATTCTATTTTGATTGCTTCTTGAAGCTAATTGTATACCCTAGAGGGCCACCTTGGCCTCTTTAAGGTGATTTTTTTGGGTTATCATGGTCTTACATAAGTATAAATCATATCCCATTTTGAATTATTTATAACTCCACCTACAGGGCTTGGGTTACCTTTAAAGGCACTGTCAAAGTTTAGTTTCACCTAGGCTTCCAAAGGAGCCTTCCATTTTGTATGTTTTGAGTTATAACTTTTGAGGGGGAGATTAAATGTTGAGAAATGTCCTAATTTTTAATGATATATATAGCTTAATTAAATCCAATGTTTTTGTCTTTTGGGGGGGGGGGAGATTTTTCTAGTTTTATGAAATAGCTTGGCAAAGATAGAAGAAGGTGCCTTTCAACTAGTGGCTTTTGTTTAGGAAAAGGAAAACATTTCAAGATTTTTAGACACACAAAAACTAATGAGGAAGAGTGAGGTGACATAGGAAATATAGGGAAGGTAGATTCTAGGGAGATTTTTATTGCATTATAAGGTCAAGGACTTTATTTTTTTTGACCCATGTCAGGTTGAATCCACTAAGCATCTAGTTAAATAGTGTCAAGCTAAAAAGGTAATCAAAGAATAGGTGATAAATTGAATATTCCATATTTTGACATATTAGGCATCTGTTAGGGAGAATAAATCCCCTTTTTTCTAGGTTATCCACTATCAAAAAAAATTCCTACATTGGTATCCAAAAAACAAATTAATTTTGGGAGTCAAATGCTTCACCTAATTTTTTTTCCATAAATTCTATTCACTTTCTAAATTAAGATTAGTGACATGGCCTAAGGCCATCAAGTAGGAACCATTGTCTTCAATAGCCCAAATAAAGTGGTCTTCCTTCTAAATGTAAGGGATATGAACTTGAATTATTAACAAGTTGAGGGTTTGAATGGATTGAGATTCTTCTAGTGAGAGTCCTTCACTAGGAAGAATTTTCTATCACTTTATACCTTCCTTCCTTTTCCAATAATCTTTAATTTTAGGTCCCCATATTTTCTTGAGTTTTTTTTACCACCTAGCCTAAATCCCCTATGTAGATAGGGGATGGAGGATACCTAGGCATCTTCTTAGAAGTCAAATTTCTCATTATTGCCAATTTTCCATAAAATGCCTTTCTTTAGGAGATCTTTATAGTTGTTTATAGCTTTCCAAAAGGTAGATCCATCTATAGGGCCTTATTCCCATAAGAAGTCATCTACTTCCACTCCTTTCAAACATTTATCTTTAATAATTCTTGTCCACTTATTATTTTCCTTCAATTGTAACCAACCCATTTTTGCCAACAGGGCTCTATTCATGGATTTAATGCTTCTCAGGAAGAGACCTCCATTTACTTTTCAGAGGCAAAAATTTTCCCATGCAATGAGGTTATATCTGAATCTTAATTTAGTGACCCTCCATAAGAAGTTTTTTTATGATTATATTCACTATAGATTACTTATGATTATTTGTATATTATTTATTTATTTATCATTATGTGGTAATATTCTTCATGATATTTTATTTCTACAATTTCATTGTTATGATTATTTATAAACATGTTGTGGTAACATCTATTTATTACATATAAATTATTTATGATTATTTGTATAATATTATTTATTTATTATCATGTGATGATATTTTTTATAATAATTTATTTTTAAAATTTCATTGTTAACTATAAATTAGTTATTTTTACAATTTCATTATTATTATTATGTATAAATATGTTGTGGTCAAAATATATATATTACCTATAATCTAGTTATGCTTATTTATATATTAATTATTTATTTATTACCATGTGATGATATTTTTTATGATATTTTATTTTTAAAATTTCATTGTTATGTTTATTTATAAATATGATGTCATAAAATCTATATATTACCTATAAATTAATTGTGGTTATTTGTATATTCTCTATTTATTTATTATGATGTGGTTCAATTTTTTATGATAATTTATTTTTATAATTGATTTTTATGATATGATTATTTATAAATATAATGCAATTAAATGTATCTATTACCCATACATTAATTGTGATTATCTATATATTATCTATAGTATTGTAATATTTTTTATGATAATTTAGATTTACAATTTCGTTCTTATGATTATTATTAAATATGGTGTGGTAATATGGTTATTGATTTATTAATTATGATGTGGTAATATAATGTAACTAGTCCAGTGGAAATAATTTTCACACTAAAATCAATGAGGAAGTTATCTGGTAAAAATAATTAGAAAAGAAATAATCTTTAAAACATTAAATGTAAAAAGTTTTTATTTTATCTATGCAATATGAAATGATAGTTCAATTTTCCCATTTTTTAATGTTCCTTAATTTTTATTTCCCTCACTCTACTCTACATATTTATTATTTTTTTATTTTAGTTTCTTTGTATTTATATGTTTTTAATTTTTTTAAACCATTATGTCAGTTGTTTTATTTTTTATTTAATCAATTCATCTTTGAAATGATTTAATTGTTTTATTTTTATTTTATGTTTTTAGTTTTTAAATAATTAAATGATAACATTCTCACACCATTATAGCTCCCAACCTCCCCCTAAATGCCTTTGTAAGAAAACCTATCATTTTAATTAATGTAGTTATTAGTGGTGTTTTAATCCCACCCTTATCTCAAAATATATATACATGAAAGACATCTTTAGGTGTTGTTACCTTTGAAACCTTGCATTAATGAGTATCTTATGGCTGAAAGGTCCTATTATAAATTTCTAATGGTCTTGTCCCAATATACCTTACAATACATGGGCATAAAAAATTATCAATTGGATGTCAAGACTTAACAATATATTCACTAGATTTTCTCTTCCTTTCACAACCACTTGATTCATAGGATTTTACTGAACTGTTACCAAAAAATCAAAGTCTGAGGATATTTCAACTAAATAATAACTGATATAGGCTTGATTTATATACCCCACTAGATAAATGGGGTTGGTACGCATGTTGGGTAATGAAATCCCAATCACCATGCCCTAACTAGTCATGATAAGGAAATGAAACCCCAATTTCACAAACAAAATAAAAATGAAAGTTATTGGCATTATAATTCAAAATAATCTCACTAGGGGAAAGTGGAGCATAATAGGAAAATATTATAGAATAAAAAATGTGATCACCTCCACATTTTTGGGTCACCCTACCAAGGGGAGAGAACATGCATGAAGGAATCACACAAGAACATAAACAAGCACCAAACAAGGAACTAAAACAAATAACTAAGATGATGAATAGAAATAAAAGTGTTTTATTACACCAAGTTTAAATCTAAATTATTTTTAAAACACATAAAGGAAATGTGAGTGAATAATGTTTATTTTAAATTGATCACCATACCCTATATAACCTCCAAGAAAATCATAGTAACTTATTGGTTGTCTTTGAAAAGTAATTTTTTTCTCTTTGATTTTGTAGTAAGTGTCCTACAAAAAATAGTTAGTAGTTTTTTTATGAAGAGTTAAGCAATCAAAACCTACACCAAAAAGACTCAAAACTATAAAAAAAAAACTTGAAAAAAATAATGTTAACAAATTCAAACCTATAAAAATTAAAACACAAATTGTGATAAATATGTATGTTAATTTTTAAAAATAAAATAGGTTTATGTAAAAAAAATAAAAAAATATAGAGAATCCAAAAACTATTTTGAGTGAAATGATGATTTCAACATTATATGCTAAATTTATTACATTCATTAAAATGCAAATTATAATATAAACATAATCTTATTTTCAAAACAAAAATAAGTGTATGTATAAAAACTCAAATATATATAGAACCCAAAAATTGATTTGATAGAAAATATAATTTCAACATTTTATGCTAAATTTACTAAAACTAAATTAAAAATACCTTGATTTTAACCCTAAATAGCCATATGATGGACAAAATTAGAAGAAGATAAAGAGAAATCAAATTCAATTTTGAGATAATTTCCAAATGGGAGGAAAAAAAGATTCTTGATCAAATAAAGTGAGGTGAAAGTCCCACTGGGTGTGCCATATGTATCCATAGGAGTATAAAAGGTTAGTATTTGATTCATTAGTGAAAACATAAAAATCAAAGAAATGAAATAACCACCTTAATCCTAAGACCTCATGAGCCAAATAAAGGATAAAAGAAAACCAAATATGAAGATAAAAACATGAAAAGTATACCTTACTTTGTGTATTCTTCACCTTTTTGAACATAAGTGAATGTGGCTTAGAATGTAATATCAAAGGGTATTTAGCAATGTCATATTTTAATATTGGATCACATCCCTTTGATAACTTTAAATAATAGTTGATAATAATTTATGTTGATGCACAAGGTATCTCTATAAAATATTATAGATTCACTATAAATCTTGAACATCTAATATGTATAGGGTTTCTCCTTTATTTATAGAAAAAGTGACTGAATGTGAGCCCTTCATCTTGTCTAACATGAAGGGTGGATGATATTTATCAAAATATCCCAAGGGGGAGTATTATGAGCACTCCATCTTGCATACAATATGAAGGATATAGAATGATCCTAAAAATATCTCAATGGGAAACAATGCGAGCCCTCCATCTTGGGTACCATTGTATTTGTGACTTGCCCAATGAAAATTGACACTAATTCACCAATAGTTGGAGATATCACCATAGAAATGGTGAATATCATATGCCTTTGAGAGGGGTAGTTCTATTATAGGATATAAGAAATTTTGGGGTTTTTTTGTACTCTGTATTTAAAATCGCAAAAGGAAACAAAACATAAATAAAATTGGAAAATAGGAGAAACCCACAATGGGATAAACACATATAACCCTCGAGGTAACTTGAGAATAAATAGTAGAAATAAAAATCATTATTCTCACACAATATTGAACATAGAAATAGTAGGGGTTTCATGAACAAAATTAATGTTTGTAATAACAAAGTCTCATTATAAACCTCATTACACACACTTGGTACAAGGTTTTAATGAGATCAAACATGTAAATACTGATGGATATCAAGAAAGATTGTACAAAGGTTTTCAACACAAATTTTGGAAATGCCATAGGTTGCATATAATTAAATTAATGTATAATTTTAATGGAGTTTACATCTACAAAATAAAATTTATAATTCATAAATAAAGGACATTAAAATATAAAAACATCCTAAAAGAGTCTCACTTGCTTACTTGCATTTCATTACTCCAATCTATAAATAACATGGCTCGACATAAAGTTGCAGAGAGATCTCTTCAAGAGCTTGTGAAAAAGAAGAATAAACTATAAAAATTCTAGATTTTTCCCTTTTTTACAATACATTTCCTTTGGAATATGAAAATCTATTCATTTTCCTCTCTCTTTTTATTTAATAAAATTAAGAATACTCAAATGAAAATTTTAATTTACATTTACACACGAATATTAATTATAAAAATAAATAATCTATCAAATGACTAAAAAGGTATAGTCACTTAATGAATTTTATTAACATTAATTAGTTATAGAGTAATTAATAATGTAATTAAGTTAGTAAATTTTCCAATCAAACCCATGACATTAAATATGAAATATAATCCAAGTGGGCTAATCAAACATGTTGCCTTATCCATTTAGATATAGTGTCCTATCAAATATTAAGAAAATTATGTCAAAAGGAAAAATTATGGAAAAAAAATGTGTAGTGAAATTTGTATGGCAAAATTTCACTACAACTAGATCCAATTATAGGACTGCGTTCCCTAGCATAATGTAAGATAACTCCAAAATATGTTGGTGAATTGTGCCTTATCTAACCTATTAAAAATATCATTAATATCATGTCATGATTCAACCAACTGGTAGCTATTTCACTTATCCAAATCATATGGGAATGAACATGAGTTACTGGGCCAAATCCATGCTTGAAATTTTTTCCTATCTACATGTTGAAAACACTATTTTCAAGATAATTCCTCTCCTAAAACAACATGTTTTGAAGACAAATCCACCTAAATTTTCCTCTAAAATATGAATATTTATACATTCTTTTACCACAAAATCATAAATATATTTAACCCAGCTAAGTTTAAAATGGCCATTATTTATTATTTCTCTTGCTCCAAGCCAAATTTAAATCTCATTTTTTTTGCATTATGCTTTGCCCTTGTCTAGATTATTGGTTTATTGGATATGTTGAGGCACACAATGATGTTATAGATGTTTAAGGTATATATTTTTCACTCATTTTTGTAAATATCTTGTAAGTAAGACAATCTTGGGTTGTAATTTCTTCACAAGTGACACAATCTCCTTGGACTATAATCCAAATGAAAATGTGTAGTGGAGGAGTTTCATTGCCATTGGTTAATTTGGGTAAAGTTAGAAATTAGGATCCATCCTATCCTATAATATAATAAGGAGATAGTTTGGGTTTTGATTCCATTGATGGATCAAATTAATAGTTTGACCAACTCATAGGATTTAGTGGGAGACAAAAATTATATGTGGTTCTTGCCATATAGTGGCAAGATAAAGAAAATGAAGTGTTGGAAATGAATAAATTCCTTTATCTACCATGAGTCCAAGATGACCATATAAATTTTTGCATACAAATTTTATTTTTGTTTTTAATTAATCCTTTCTAGAATAATATTGGCATATTGGATGAAATGATTCAAAGAAATTTATGCATGGAAAACTTGATAGATGAGATTACTTTACTAGATGATGGACATTATATTTGAAGTTATACATTTATTTAGATTTCTTATAATCTACTATTTTATACTTTATTTTAATTAATCCATAGGTATAATATATTTATATGATACTATAGTGAATAATTCATTAATAGCCTAGGTCTTGAATGAGATTTGAGTAGGATTCCCACCCTTTGTCATCAAAGTGCATGAGCATGTTACCTATTGGTCAAACCCATGAGTAAGGAACATAAAATTCCACTAATATTTGTCCCATTGAAGGAGGCATTCCTTGGTATATATTTAAAATATGAAAACTATTTTACAAAATGTTTTAATGAAAATTTTACCTAGGATCATATGCCCTTCTCAATCACCCCTATTCACATTTTGTTCACAACTTTTGTGTTCAATGAATTCAACAAGAACACCTATAATATTTATAATTATATGTATCCATATCATGCTTATCAAAATACATGAGGTATACTTGAAATCTAAAATAAATGCATTCTCAAATTATTATCCATCAGGCCATATCACTTTGTATATGTCAATTGCAATTGCCTTAGGTTTGTATCCAACATGTAAGCTATTTGAAAAAATGACTCATCAAAATTATGCAGCTAATTTTTCTTATTTTACATTTGCATCCTCTAACTTAGTAATTTTATACATATACATATCCTATAATTTCTATAATAAATTATTCCCAAAATACATCATTTACTCTTATTTCTATGGCTATCAGCTCAAAACTGACATTTGTGCCACTAGTCATGAGTGATATATAAGCCTCCCCATATTTTTCACTACTTTGATTATTATATTTAACATCTCTATAAATTTCACACTAAGGAAGAGAAAGACCCAAACTCATCTGATAATGTATTCACAATCAATTAGATTCTACCATCAGTGAAGAAATAATATAATACTACATTTCTTTATGGTAATGTCCCTGTCATACATCAAATGCTGGAGAAGAACCAATATGATCTAAAATAAATTTATTTTCATCAATAAAGTTTATGAAATGATAATTAGTGTTTGTAACAAATATGTGATTCTTGTATTGATCTGGAAAAGAAACAACTCTTTGGATAAATTACAAAGTGAATGATTTTTCACAAACTCAAAAGATTACTCTAGCATACCTAACTCTATTCTAAAACATGCAATTGACTCTGAGACTCCATTCTCCAAAACCCATCTTTATTAAAATGCTTGAATTAATATTAACATGGTTTTCATCTCCATATTATCTAAACCATATAAAATTGGGTTCTTGAAACCTTTAGATAATAAGTAGAATGCTATATTTATATTTAGTGTTTCACTAATGGTTTCATCACCGATTTAGTTTACAATGGGGTTAACTTCACGTGTTATCATATATTAATTGACATGAATTTATCCTAAGACAACCAACCCATCTGAATAGACTCTCTTTCTATACAAAACACTAATAATATCATTATGTTTGATAAATTAAGTACAATTTTATTAGCATTGTTACTTATGAATATGGGAACTCTCACAATGGCATTCCATTAAGAACCAACTTATTCAAAGTCAAATGGTCTTGTATATAGTTTCCCAATAATATTTCAAGATGACATCAAATTATAATAATAATATTATTTCACAACTTGAAAAATATATTTCTCTATTAAAGTAAGAAACTTCAACATGATAAATTCAACCTATTATTTTGTAGAACTCAATACATGGTCACCCTATTCTACCTGCAACCTCTTATTAAACATATCTTGCTCAAGATCTCTATTTTTATCATTGAATTATTTATTATAGATTCCACATGAGAATTTAAGCAATTTTTATGATTTATATGCATATAGCTAGTGATAAAACCTATTCCAAGATTATAATACTAACAATTACTTAATAAACCTAGAGAGTATGAAGGCTTTCATCACTAGAGTGGTTGAAGTTATTTTATAGTTGATCCTCTTGAGGAATAATTGACACAATATTTTAGATTGAACTTGAATGTATTCAATTATATTAATTTTTTTAATGATCTAATCATAATATACACATCATCCTAGAATTATGCTCTAGTGCACTAGAATTTGAAGAGGGAAAGTGAACTAACATGAACACTTCATCAGGAAGTTAAAAAGTATTCTAGATATAGGTTTCATATTATAATACCTTAATGCCATTACTTCAGACCTTAATTTTTAAAACTATTATAGGAATCTTATACATGTAGATCACATTGGCATGGCTACTAGCTCCAATTTTTTGAATTTCCATCTTTTCTTAGTGGTGATCATCATAAAAATTATTGTCAATAAGAATACCATCTCCTATGATGTTTTATAATTGTACCTAGTACACTAAAAAATGGGTGCACCCAATTACAACCTAAAAATAATAGAAATTTTTGACTTAGCCTCAAAACCTAAGATGAAGAACCCATATTTTAATAAGTCACATGTATTTGATTCTCTTTACTATTACTGACCTTAAAAGTATGACATTGGATATTTTTCCACCCATAAATGCTTAGTTCATTATAGATTTGATTTTTAAAATGTTTTAGGTGTTAGTGTCTCTAATCTGTAATCTATGAGTAAAAGAATGTGAATCATGATTTTGAATAATATTTAAAGCATTTGATTGGACCTCTAAAAATTTAAGTTTGACATATACATCATCCTTTCATTCCAATGCATGAAGTCTCAGAAAAGGATACCAAGATGGAAACTATTTTGGATAAACATTCCACAACCTGAGGCTTTCTAGATGAGGTAAAGATGCAAATGCTTATACAAGATAACCAATATAAAAATATATTAGCATCAAATGGACAATAAAAAATCAACTCTTCCAATGAAATGGTTGATACAACTATATAAAAAATAATAGATCGAAAGAGACACCAAATCAACAACTTCAAAGCAAGTATATATGAAAAAGTATTGCCATAACCTTCACTAAAATCATAGGATCTATGAAAATGAGCATAACCACCAAAATTCCTTGTGGGCTCAAAGAAAAAACATGATTATAAGGGGAAACACCATAGTGAACAAGTTGGTTTTTACTAAAAACACACACACATAAGAAAAAAATAAGGGGAAAGAAACATAATCCAAAATGAGCAAAAAGGGAAACTATTTACAAAGGGATGAAAATCAAAGTAAGGCTAAACAAATCCATTTACCAGTTGAGCAAAGTATGAACCTTTGTAGGATAAAATTTGAAAATATGAGGACATCACACACAAAAATAAAATTAATAGTAGTAGTTTATTTTTCATTGCATTAATGGGAAGGACATGAGGTATGGTGGGAAAGATAAACACCAATTTAAACACTTGATCTTACACAACTAGAATATAAAAATTACTTGTATTTCTCTCATGAATGAGATGGATTTACATTGATTTCAATCTTGAAAGAATAACAATGTGAGACATATCTCGAACACCTTTATCTCTTTATTTATCTTGTGATTATTCAACCATGAGTGGATGAACCAAATCTCTGATAGGTTCCTCCCAATGTGAGTTTAGGACTAAAACTTCTTGGTACTCAATATGGTTGGAAATTTCTTATAGATTATTTCTTGTTTACTCATCAAAAACTATTATGTGCTCATGTTCAACATCATTTCATGCCTTTTCTTCTCCCACATGAATCCCACTACCTTCATGACTAATCTCTATCTCTTGAATGAGGCTAAATTTTCATTTTCTATGCATTCTTCTGCTTGTTTTAAATTATGAAATGGGAAAATTTATTTTCTTTTGACTTTTACATCTCCATAGAAGTATTAAAAAATTTACACTCTTTTATTATCATTAAAAATTTCTTGAATCATATTTTCTTTAAAAGTTTTTATGAAGAGAAACACATTACTTTTTGTATATCATTTACATAAACCCAATAATCCCCTAATTCACACTCATTTGAAACATTTATCTCTTTTATTTTTTCTTCCCTTTGCCAGCAAATGTTTCTCAAGTATGTATACTCTTTTTTCAGCTAAAAACTCTTCATGATTGGAATAAAAATTAGACCATGAGTAGCATTAGAAGTTTGGGTTGCATTCCATCACTTCTATGCATTTTTTCAATAGATTTCTAATATTATCTTTCAAGGGGAATATTACATTCTAATTTTAGGAATAAAAATGCACCTTTTTATCCCTAACAAAGTTACTAAAAATTGATAGTGTAAAATTGGGAAATTTTGTATTTGAGATTCACCCAATGAGAAGTGATACCAATTCACTGATAGTTGGAGATATGACTGTATAAATTGTGAATCTCCTCTATTTTTGAGAGGGGTAGTTACCTTATAGCATATGATTAATTTGGGGTTTTTTCTTTAATTTTTACTTGAAAAAACAAAATAAAATAAAATATAAAAAATGGGAAAATAGTTGAAAACCACAGTGGGATAAACACAAAACCACCAGGATAGCTTGAGAATAAATAATAGAAATGAAAATCCTTCCTCTCACACATGAATGAAAATAGAATCAAAAGGGGTTTTGGGAACAAAATTAATGCTTGAAAGCATAAATTATCCTTGAAAACCTAATTACACACACTTGATACAAGGTTTTAAGGAGATTAAATAGATATAAACTTGTGGAAATTAGGAAAGCTTGTATGTGATATTTTAAGAAATTTTTTGGAAATGTGACAACTTGTATATAATTAAATTAATGTATAGTTTTAATGAATTTTTCATCTATAAAGATAAATTTAAAATTTGTAAACAAAGGACATTAAAATCTATGAACACCACAAAAGAGTCTCACCCTCTTGCTTGCATTTAATTTCTCCAATATGTAAATAACATGCTACACATAATGTTCAAGCTATCTATATTTTCCCCTTTTTTACAATACTTTTCCTTTGAAATATGAAAAATAATTCATTTGCCTCTCTTTTTTTGCTTTTCTCTTTATTTAGGAAAATTTGTAATACTCAAATGAACTTTTCAATTTGCATTTGCACAAATATTAATTCTAAAAATAATTAATATATCAAATTACTAAAATTTATAGTCATTTAATGACTTTAATTAATGCCAATTAATTATAAAAATAATTAATAATGTAATTAAATCAATAAATTTTCTTGTCAAGACCATGACACCAAATCTAAAATATACTCCAGGTTATCTAATCAAACATGTTTCCTTGTCAATTATCATAAAGAGTCCTATGAAATTTCATGAAAAACATGACAAAAGGCAAAATTATAGGAAAATGTAAAAATGGGGTAGTGAAATTTTGACAGCTAAATTTCACCACAACAACATGAAAGATGGAAGGTGTAGAATGCCCTTCAAAATATATTAAAAGGTGAAATACAAGCCCTCTATCTTTCTTCCAAGATGGAGGGTGAAGAATAATCCCTTCTAATTTACTTTTAATATTGGAGGTCGGGTTATGAATTAATATTCCATGGCATCTTGATATTATTTTTGAAAGAAAGATGCTCTTTGAATGAGGTTTAAAATGAAAGAATAAGTATTTAAAATGAAATTATAATTCCAAATACATTGAATTATAATTAGAAAGAAGATTAATTAAATTAATCAAAAAACCAAATTTAATGAATATAATGTGATATGAGGGTCCTCCATCTTGTCTCCAAGATGGAGGGTGGAGCATGTTCCTTGGAAAGTGGTGTAAATGAGGGATAAATTGAATTAAATGAAATTATAAATTCCATTTTCATGGAATTTATATCTAGAGAAAGGATTAATTTAATTAATATGATATGAGTATGAATTTGTTTTATTTGATTGTAATAAGAGGAATTTATTAATTGACCACAAAGATGGAAATGAGATGAGAAATATCAATAGAGTGCCAATTTAATAGTCTAGTGTTGTGAATAAACCCAAATTGGGATGCACCTATGTGTTTAAAAATGTTTATGTCTAATGTATAGATAAAATTGGGATGTTTAGTGATTTCTAGACTTAATTTACTATGTTGTATAAAGTCGCTCTTATTTGCATAAAATTCATTATGATTATTGTTTTAGACACTAAAGTGGTGAAAATGGAGTGTCTACCTTTTAATCCTATTTGAGAAGGCTTTGTGAGACACTATAAAAAGTAGTGGCTTTTTAAATAATGAAAAATATAAAACGAGGATGAAAAATTATATGACTAAATAATAAATTATGTAATTTCATCATTCCCAATTAACAGGTGAGAGATATTGAATGGATTACAAAAGTTTAGTGTTTCCTTCATTTGTGAAGATATAAAAATCAAATCAATGAATCAAAAACCTTAAGCCTATGACCTCATGATCCAAACCATGTTGTTGTTCCCTAACACACACACACATCCCCATTTTAAAAAAATTAAATAAGATTTGATTGTTAATCAGATATTATTATTCAAGGTATTATAAACCCAAGTTCTTTGACATAGAGATTGAAATCAAAGACTTAAGGAAAATTGTTTCAAGCTAAAGTGAATTTGTTTGCCTCTCTTTATTTCTATTTATTGATTGATTCAATCAAACAAAGTTTGCTTTAATGTTTGTAGAGTGTCTCAAATGTATGTAGGCGTCAAAGATATATATAAGCTATGATAAAGAATTTATTTTTTTCCTTTGATGTTAACTTATGATTATGTTCACTTAATATATGACTCAATGGCTAACTGAGCTAACATATTTTTATTATTTCATTCAAATATCTGACCATGTTATGTTTTGAATAGGCCATTCCATGATTAGGTTTCTCCCAAGCCCTGATAGACCTTATTTGTTCTTTCCAACTGGCATCAATATACTAACTTGGAGTGTAATTAAATAATGCAAGTCACCTAGTGGTGATGTCAGCATAGTCTTTTGTATGGACAATCTCAAGCAAGCAGATCATTGAAATCTATCCATGTGTCACCATCCTGATTGCATAGATGTGAGATCAACACAAACCTTTATATAGGTAATCCTAAGAAAGAAGAGTAGTGAGAGCCATACACATCTCACCATCCTAGCCACTTAAAGGTGACATTAGCATGGACATTTATATGTATAAGATTAGGAAAGTGGATCACTAATATTCATCCACATGTCACCATCATAACCACCTAAAAGTGATGTTAGCATGGAACTTTGTACAAACAATCCTAGGAAAATGGATTAGTGATAGACATCTACGTGTCACCATTTTGGTCACCTAGAGGTGATGTTAGCATGGACCTTCATAATAACAATCTTGATCAAATGGAGTAGTGAGATCTATCCACATGTCATCATCCCACTAGCCCACGACTAAATAAATAAAGCACATAAAGATATAGCTTTTCTAGGAATAGAATAATGACATATAGACATGTTTTATTCAGATCTACATAAGCAATAAATGGAGACATCAAAACCAAGACAAAGATAATTTTTTCATACTAAGATGAGTAAGCACCTAGAAGAATGTAGAAAGAGCCACATGGAAGTTAGTATTATGAAATTAAAATGAAAGGAATAAATAGGAAAAATAAATAATTTCATTGTTGTACGTAAATCATACAAACTAAATAATTAATGCATTTAATTATCACATCCAACTCAGCCAAACAAATATATTTCAAATTTCCATTTCTAGTCTAATTACATTACCTCCAAGCTATCAAGAGTATTAAAAATTCTAAGCTCAGCTGTAGACTACAAATATTTAACTCTATTGAAACCAAGAATTTACAATCTTTTCACATAGAAAATAATTTTAAAACAACATCAATGAATTCCTCACCTCACAAATCAATTCCCTCTGCATGCTTAATTCATGATCAACTAAGTACATAGATACAACATTTAATTTGACAATATCGAAGCATGATTTTAATCACTACTCTACCATTTGGTATATGGTTTACATATTTATACCATACAATAATGAGTACCAACTCTCTCATTTCAAATTCAAATACAGGGATGACCTCTTGGCCATCAAATACGTTAACCTTCATAATGCAATGACTAAACTAGATTTAATGCCTTATTTTGACCTACTATTTTATATATTATTTAATGTGAAGGTTATTGGGAAAATATTACACTTAAGGCTTAGTAAGACACCAATTTCATACATTGGCTAGAATGCATTCGATAGGTACTATGGGCTCCCCTTCCTAGAAATGTAATATAAGTAAGACATAGTGACTTCATGGATTCAAAACAATAATGTTAGTAAAAATCTACAAGAGTGTGTCACCAACCCTAAATAATTTTTACTTTAGGGCCCTACCTCAGCCATTCCCATTTTGATCTTCAGGATAAGGGTGGGAATCACCATGGCTCTACTAAACAAGACATATAGTTTTTCAACCATCACTTATTTCAATGAGGCATGGGTGCCTCTACTAGAAATTATTTTTTATTTCAATAAAATTATTTTATTAGGGGAGATCATTAAATCTAATCTAATTTTTAAACTCACCAAGTTTGGGAGTTTCCTAGATGGGATTCTTTATATAATGTCCTACATGGTAGACATGGTGATTACAATAGTGCATTCATATTATGAGCAACCTTGGCAACCATCTCATGGGTACCCTAAAAATAGGATATCTAATGAGTTTAATGTTATTAATATACATAGTTTTAGGAAGCATATGAAGAGGTTGATAGAGACCTTTTATCCCAAGGTGTATCAAGTAATTTATCAAAAGAATATACCTAGGCTCTCAGATCCCATAAATAAAACTACTAAGAAGATAAGTAATTACTAGTTGTACATTGAGTGCATAGTAATCAAAATTAAAGGTAAAAAGGTACATACTTTATAATTACCAAGGATTGTGACTGATAAAGTGATTAAAAAAGATATTATTTCCGAACTAGCTGACAATGTTGATGTTGAATTGAGGAAAGCTAAGTCAGAAACAGTCCATCCAACTCCTCTTAACATTGTTAAGATGAAATATATAAGGTGGGAGCACCTTCACTTATTTGGAAAGATTATGGAACATTATGGGTTCAAAAGCGAACCTTTTAGACATTGGGACCCTAAAAGGAATGTCAAAGGACACCTCATTAAATATGAAAGAAAAGTAAGGATCAACTATTGGCACTAATCTTATGACCATGACATCATATTTATGAATGTTGAAGATGATTCTAAAGTGGAAGTAAGAGTGAATAGAGCCAAAAGGTATATGATTATGGTGTAAAGGATTCTGTATGATCCTACCATCACTAGGGAGGATGCTAAGATGATTAAAAATTAGGAATGGATTTCTAAACCTATTCATGGACCCACTCCTTAGCCAAAATAAAAAACACAAGAACATGTTATCTTATCTATGGAAGCTTATATTAAATAAGGATATTTAACCCCTATAAACTCCCATATACACATATTTTCTTCTAATTATCCAAAGTGCATCAAGGTGGAGCTTTAATGCATAACTAAGGAACAAAGGCATCTAAGTCCCAACACATTAACTAGACTGTTATCCATGCTTCCTTTTCCCCCACTAACCATTGCACAAGTAGGTATTCCTTATTTTATATCTCAAGTACTTATTTCTTCTCTTCCTTTTCCTCCACCACCATTGGTGATGAACCTATCCATTATCTTTCTATCTCCACCACCTATCATTCTTCTACTGGTTACCACTATTCAATCTCCCTCACTATTTATTACCACTCCAACCCCTAAAATGGGCTAGCCTCTATTATTGAAAAACTAATAATGACCTACTCAAACAAGCCTAAGACCCCTCCCATTTCACATCAAAATGTGGAAGTAGACAAGTAATTAGTTTCTCTCAAATAAATAAGAATGATAAGAAAGGGTGATTTGGGGTATGACCCCATGTATTTTTATTATAGTGAGGAGGAAGATAAGAGATGAGGTGATGAATAAGAATGGAACTTAAATTATAAAATAAAGAGATAATATTTTTATGAGACCACTTAGATAGAGGAAGATGATGAATGGCCAACTAATGGAAGCACTCATTTAGGAGGGATAAAGTAATTTCAATTAGAGGAAGTCATGAAAGCAAGTAGTAATTCTGGGGATACTAAACTATTGTCAAATAGATAAGGTAATGAAGAATCAAAGTTGCACAACAAAGCATAGGTTCCAACCCCAAAAATACCTCCAATATCTCCACCTCAGATCATTGTAATGGAATTTACAATAGCTAGTACCCAATTTATATCTCCATTGGATGTAAGTCCTCCTAGTCCACATCCTTAGTAATGTTCTCAATTTTTGCAACTACTAGTGATGTAGGAGATTATTTACATAATTTTCATTATTTAATCCAAAGAAACCAACCATAGGCAACTTCAATTCTAATGTTGAATACCATAGCCTAGCCTACTACTATGGGACCTTCCACCACTATTATAACTATTGGGGATGTATATAATTTTGTTATTGGCTATCTATAAAACCTATTAAACACCTCTATAATCTACTCATTATTTAATGGAACTAGTCCATAGTTCCCTCAGCTAAGCTAAGGGGTACATTTTCAAAACCTAGTGTCCACATCAATTTTTAATACCCTATATACCCCTCCAAGGATATAT
>JARHVA010008093.1:522500-556796 GCA_037957365.1 Torreya grandis
TATCTAGTTATATATTTCAATCTTGGCACTCTTGTCCTTTTCTAATTTTGATGATTTTTTTATAAGTATCACTATTTGTCTAGTTTATTCTACCTGGTTTGAAGTCTAGATATTAATCTAGGTGTTCTAAAAGCTAATTTTTTAATTGGTAAGAGCTCTAATCTATATGATAAAACCTCTATTTTTCCCCCTCTTCTAATGGTATGAATGAAGACCCCGCAATGACTACCCTCAAAATAAAGAGCCCTACAAGTGTGTTATGATAAAAAAATGCATGATATAGTAATGATAATTGATAAGATATCTCAAGATATAGCATGGTTTGTATGAGAGATTATTAGATCAATAGGGGTATGCCTAGATAGATATAACAATGTAATACCATGTGCAATATAATGAACTAGAACTAAAAGTTTTGTTAGTTGTTAGTTGTTAAGGAGGGATGGAGCATGATGTCCATCATGGAATCTAAGAATGCATGATTTCAATCATGGAATTGCAAAAATTTGAAAAGCAAAAAAGCACACAAGGTAAAATTCAAGAATCATACAAGAGTGTCCAAGGGGATAAGAAACCAAAGGACATGGGCACATGTCACTTAAACTGGAAATCAAGCATACAAGGCATGTTCAAATTCCACATACACATATAATTGAAATAATCAAGGTTGGTATAAGGGACACAAGTGCATATAAGAGTACAAGAAAAGAAAATTGTAAAATATCCTAAGGCACACACAAGAATATAAGAAAAGGACATTGGAAAATGTTCTAAGGCATATATGGAAGATAAAATAGGAATTGAGAAATGCAATCAATCTATCTATACAAAGAAAGAAAGGAAAGCATGTAAATAATATAAATACAATTGTATCTATTAAATCAAATCAAGAAGTGAAAGTATAAAAAATATAGAGTAAAAGACTATGTATATGAGAAAAAATACACAAGTGTTATATACTAGTGAAATGTTGATAGAGTAATCTATGTAAGCTAGTAAATAATGTACATCATCATGATAACTAGAGTATGTGGTGTAGGAATGAGATAACTTGGATGGTGTAGTCATGTAAAAGATTCCCCTAGTGGGTAACTATATTGATCTATATCTCAAATGTATAAATAGGATGCCCCCTCAATAGGTAGAGTAAATTAATCATGTATCTAGACCTCACTGCACACACTCAAAGAAGATCAAGTGAGGCATGGTAATGTAGATAAATCAAAAAATAATAACATAGAATAGAAAATGTAAGTTTATCATGGTAACAAAAATGTAAAGCATGGATAATTCATATGAGTGAAATGTTTTTATGTTTTTGAATTATTTGAATGTTTTTGGATTTTTTTGATATATTTGAATGTTTTTGTATTTTAGAATATTTGAATGTTTTTGTATTTTTTTAAATATTATATTTTTTTTCTATTTTTGATATTTTGAGCTATGTATAATCAATCATAATAAGACTATGTACAAACAATTAATTTAAAATAAGAAATATGTACATAATGATGTAAAATATTAGGTTATAGAGTGTAAAGGGTCCAAAGATGGAGCTCATTAGGATCCATATGGAGGAAAGGATCATAGACATCATAAAATGCCTCAATATAATCATCATAAGTATCATCATATGATGTAGATTCTATATGCATGGTGGCATTCTCCTTAGGTGTTAGTAAGATCATGCTCCTTTTGTAGTTAGATATATATCACTCATAATGGTATCATCCTATCGATGGTGAAATAAATGTTTCTTTAGTGGTGAAGATGATAAATCCCCTTGGAGATGTTTAGCTATGAGAGTATAACTAGTGTTTAGTTATGTTTAGACATGTGATAAATCCCCTTGGGGATGTTTAGCTAGTGTTGGTGTTGGTGGTGATGTAATCTAAATAATACCCTAAACCTATATTTTATCCAATCTCTACTATAAAGTTGTACGAGTTTGTATCATGGCCTATGATCCTATGAAAAATACAAAATGGGAAATCATCTTTACATGATAACCTACTAATAGATATATGTCATACTATAGGTAGTGTGATTAATCCATGATCAAGTAACATCTATAGTATAATCTACGGTTGATGTTGTGTGCTACCTACCTAAATTTTAATGATTGGCTTTATATACATAGAGGTAACCATGTGAACTATATGTGCTAAGTTATCTATCTATGGCTATGAATGTGGGGTGTATCTTGAGAGTATAGTGTAAGATGCTAAGAGTGATGTAAGATGTGTAATGAGAGCTATAGAGTCATCTCAATACTCTCCTAGGCTCATTGGTGTAAATCTTAGTCCACACAAATAGTCATCTATGAGTGTGGGTGTTGTATCATCATGATAAGTAGCCCATGAATCTATATCAACATCATGTACATATGGTAACTCAGAATTTACCACAAGGGGTAACTGTGATATGAGAGTCTCATCAATTATAGTAGTAGAAGATGGTGGTACTATGAGAGTATCTATAACTGGTAGAGTAACTATGACTATTAGAGGAGTTGTATTTATAGAATCAATTAGTACTATTATAAATACTATCAGTGATTATATAGTTATAATAGGTCTAAAAACCATGACTAATGGAGTAGTTGGAATAGATAAATTTGTTAGGAATGGATGAGTATCTGGAACTAAGGATACAATTGTAGATGGAGTGTAAGATGTGCTAGTCTTTCCTACCTCATATGTATGTATCTAATCAAGATAAATATGATGAGGTGGTTACTGAACTATGATATGAGGTGTCCCATTTGGAGAAATAGTTAAATATGACTCTATAATTTAACAATATATGAATGATAGGTTATCTATTGGGAATGTGTATATTTATCCTTCATGGAGAAACTTAATACATTGATGAATAGTAGAGTCAACTACCTCCATAGTGGGTATCAAAGGTCATCTAAGTAAACTATTATAATGAAGAGGACCTATCATGACCTAGAACTATATAGAGAGGGTTTTGAGCCCTACCATGATATCCAAAGTAATGGTGCCCAATATCTATCATAGTATATCATTAAACCCTCTAATATTCTTATATTGTTTTTGCATGGATTCCATATCTACACCCATGGTCTATAAAAATGTAATATTACATATATTAAGTCTAAAATCACTATCAACTAGAACTCTCTTAATTGTACTATTTTAGACTTAAACATGTATTACCAATGGTAAATTTTGATCAATAACTATTTGAGATGGCATGTCCTCATGATCAAAATAAATAACATATTTTATATTTTTTAACATGTTGAACATTGATGCAAAATAAGAAGGCTCTGAATCAATGGGCATAGAAGTCTGTGTGAGTCCCTGATAAAGAATGTCTTTAAACACCTTGGCTTCTTGAAGTAGTTCTAATGTGGAAATGTTAGCTAGTGTGTTTCTCAACTGATCAATAATATCATATGCCTTATGTAGATCTACCTATGTGGGTGACTGGTCCTAGGACAAGAAGTAATAGGAGGGTGGTTGGGTTCCAAACTAGGTAGGGGAGGGATGGTAGCCTATTGAGTAATAGTTCTAACTATATTATCCACTATTTATATAGGACTAGTAGTATCTATGGGAGGAGAGCAAAGATAATCGATAGGTCAAGGTGATAGATTGACAAAGGGTGTCAACTAGGCTCTTTGGTTATAGGTAGTGACCTAGGTAAGATTAAAATGAACCCTACAACATAACTTGGCATGTGATAGAAGCTTCAAGGGAGGTGAGGCAAGAGGTATCTCAACATGTTTAACAATAACGTTCTTAATATCCTTCCATATTATGAAAAGTAAGAATGAAATGTAAAGAATGAAGCTTTGTACTAACATATGGTAAACTTCATCATTAATGTACATGATAGGACTAAGTATGGTCTCTTTATTTTTTTCAATAAATATAAGAAATATGAGTAAATAAGTGAGATCCATTTTATCATAAAAACTCTTGATGTAAATGGACCTAGTATATGTAACTAGGGTTTAGAAGAAATTATATTTTTTTAAATTACTATGGAATTTTTAAAAATTTAAGTGAATTTTTTATTTAAATATTCTAGTAAAAAATAAAAAATAAATTTTAAAAATTAGCAAGGAACTTACCCTAGGGTTTCTAGGGTTTTCGTGTGCAAATGAAGTAAGTCGGGTTCACCAAATGATTTAACTATTTTGGGAATATTGGAGTTTTATTCCTAATTTAGTTAAAGGTTTGATTTGACTAAATAAATAAGTAATATTGAAATATAGCTACTAATTTGCATAATTTAACTATATTTTTAACCTTTTTATAAATAGTAATAAATATGAAGAAAATAAGACTTAGCTGAAAATTAGATGAAACGATTGAGATAGGGTCTATAATTTGTTGTGTAGGACTAGGATAGTATTTCAAATTAGGATCTATATTTTTTTTTGTGAAAGGATAGGAAAAATTAAATAAGACACCCTAGGTTTTGGCACTATAGTCCTCTTCTATCATTGTTTTCTTAGAGACCTAAGTTTTCTGGGTTTTGTTCTCTATCCTTGTGTGACTCTGCTTGTGAAATTTTGACTATTGAAGGTCTATAAAACTCCTTGTAGAGTTGATTTAGTCTTAAAACCCTATACTTCATTATGATTTTATAAAACTTGAGAAATAAGGTGGGGGGTTTAGTTTGTGTAAGATGCATTGAATATGAATCCACAACCCTTATGTGGGCACTCTTCCTACATACCAATACTCTAAAGAGGGATCAATCTCTGACATGATGTGCTTTGTGCAATAGTGTTATGAACATGCAAAAATACTAAACTGCGTTTGGTTGAGGTGGCTAGGGACTATTGTGAGTATTTGGTATGATTTTAGCTACATTGGATGGTTGTATGTAGAGAATAGGGAAGTTTGCCTCAATAGTCTTACTTGTATTCTTGCTTTATTTTTTAATATTTGCCAACCCCCTCTAAATGAACTTTTAATGGGCTTTAATAGAAATATGTTGTTTATGGGTTGAATTTATTAACATTAGGCCAATAATAATAAGCATAGGAACTAGAAGTAAATGACCATTAGAGCTAAAAATATAATTGGATAGGAGTCTTAGAAATGGACACCCTAGGGTTTAGTGATATATTCCAAGTTGGGAACTATTATCCTACATGTGTGAGACCTAGGGGATGGAATTATCATATGAAATGTAGCCTAGTTGAGCTAAAATTAGGTCTTGAAATTCTATAAATGACTAGGAATAAGCAAAAGGGTGTCTAGAATGGTCATGAGAGCATGCAAGAAGGACATATGGGTTGGGTCTCACAATCCAAACTCAAGCTACTAATTTTCACATTTTATATGATTACACTAACAAATGCAATAACCTTTAATTTCATGTTTTTAAGCATGTTGTATTTTAGTTTCCTTTGAATCCTAATTATGTTTGATTATTGGTGTGTTATAGTGTCCTACAAGAAATATTTATCTATGATTTCTTGTCTAGACTCTAGTTCATGCATTGATCTTGAAAATATCCATGTAGTTTGGTCCACAAACCCCCTTTCTTACCCTACCTTTCCCTCTTTTAGAGTTTATTTTCATGTCTTGTGCTCATTAGGTTATAAAAATTATCAATTCACCCATCTCAAGTAGATTTAGATTCATCCATATCTGATCCATCCATGGTAAACAAGTTACCTCACTCACCACTATTACACCAATAGGTTTTTTTCAAAACCCAATACCTTGTAACTCATATCTTGGATTTAATATTGTTCACTAAAATTAAAACATTACGAGTTATCTCATAAAATTTTTATATGGTGTACATAAAACCCACATCATTAGGTAATTGATTTGTCACTAGAAGGAGGGCCTAAACCTATGCCTCTATTTTATTTGAAAATGATTAATTGAGTTACACTAGAACTACCCAAAATATTAACAAGGTCAACTTGAGACACTAACTTAATATTGCCACCTTTAAAAAAACATGGGAAATTTAGATCTAATAAAGGAGTTAGGAGAGGACCCCAAGATCAATAATTCTCTCTAGGTAGATGATCCTATCTTATATTATTCCCAATGGCCCATCCTTAGCCTTAGCCCCAAATCAAAGATTCATTTTAGGCTCCAAACTAGTTAATTGGTTCTACTATCAATGCTTATAAATTTATCCATGATCTACGCAAAAACCCTACGAAATATTTGCCTTCATTTTTTCCCTTTAGAGGAAGGATTGTATAAGAACATATCAAGGCCTTAAAAAATACTTTGAGAATATTGAATTTAACCCATTAAGACATGAAATATAGACTATTTCCCTTTACCTTGCTAGATTCAGCCTATTAATGGTTTCATAATGTCCTAGAAGGTTCAATCACCTCTTACGAAGAATTTCAAAACACTTTTTTGGCATAATTTAGCCAAGTCATAAGTGCAAGTGTTATTTATCAACACTTTTTAAATATGATAAGAGATCCAAATGATCTAATCTAATCCTAAAATGCTAGATTATAGAATATGTATAGAACACTTGAGACTCTTTACACATTGAATGAATTATTATTCCTCAAGATGTACAAGAATGCTTTGGACCCTATGACTATTATCTTTATATGTAGAGCTATTGTTATTGATACACTACCTTTGGAATATGCTAAATATATCAATGTATATAAATAATTTAACTCTCTAATACAGTATTTAACCCCACTCAGTCTTGGTCTTATTTTTTTGGCTTTCATCCTAATTCCAAATATAAACCAAAATAGTGTGGCCTAAAACTAGAACCAAATGTATACTCAGTTGCCTTTAACCTAGGTTATACCCAATTATCATCTTAAATTCCTAAATAAATTTATGCCTAGGTCTAATTAACAAAACCTAAATAAAAAATTGATACCAACCAAAACCACTATAACATAGGGTACCAGTTATTATTCTATAAAAATAAAATTAGAATCAATATATATGATGGTCCATAAATTGAGTAATGAGTTTTTAAACATGTAAAAATGCATGTGTAAAACTATAATATATAATATTAATCAAATATTCAAATTCCAAAGGTATAAAAGACTTTTCTATAGGTTTGGGAAAAACACAAAACAACATCCACCTAATATGGAAGTAGCCCTTCCAAATTGGTGACGAGTTCATTACACTACACAACATGGTGAGATAAACTACAATGAGTTATGCATAGATTTTGAGATATTTTATAAGGAAATGGATAAACAATAAGTGTCTATGAACTAAAAAAAACTTCTTCGTCTATTTATCCCAACCGTTTTATTATAGCCATGGTCTATCAAACATATGATCTCCCATTTTAATAAAAGGATGACATGAACCATACGAAAATATGGACAAGATCCATGTATTCTACTATTTTCATATGAATAATTACAATCTAGGGAGTAATCATATTGTTACTACTTCAACACCTACAACTAATAATGTTACTACTCCTTTGAATTTTTAAGCCAACAACAACCCACCTCCCCCTAGGAGAGATAAATAGTTGTATAATATAAAACCATAAAGTAGGGTTGGGTAAAACATTATCAAGGGCATGGAGAAGATCAAGACCAATATCACTCGGTATAAATTTAATTATATCTTTAAACACAAATAATTATTTCTCAAATCCCTAATTAGGAGGTCTTCTACATTAGATAAATATAAAGTTATGCATGAAAATATGATGGTATTTAAAGATAAACTTGAATTACCACCATTTCCTCTAATGTTCAAATGTTTTAAAATAATGTACAAAACTAATTGGTTGAATCAGGTGTCTTATCCATTATGATGTTGATAGTTATGTGAAAAAAAATTGAGTTTCACTCTCGATAAGCTAAAGGGGTGGTCCTATAATTGGAGACATTTTTTCCCATGTGTTAGATAACTAATAAATGTGTGCATTTAATTAGAATTTTGAACCATGTGTGTCATATACATCAACATATTGGTCTTTGAAATTCCAAAATGATTCAGTCTATTAATAAGTTAGGATTGGTCTAATATAATAAATGGGTATATGGAAAATGACTTTTCCCACATGTGGTTGCCTTAGAAATGAGTGGCCATCTAGATTTAGGTAGATAGAGAACTAAAGATGAAGTACTTGATTACTGAGTATAATGCCACTAACATAAAATTAGACTTCATGTCTTAACATGTAGGAGTTTATACATTCACCACCAAGAATAATATTCAAGAAAAACTATTTGAAGGTTCATTTTAGTTATGGACTCTTTATTTTGAAGGAGGAAGATCCAAACAAGATTCTAGTGTGGCATTATCATTGACAGATATTTATGTAAAGAATTATCTTGTTGCTTACATTTTATACTTCCCATTCACCAATAATAGTGAAAAGTATGATGTTATGATCCTCAAATTTTAGTTCACACTCAAGCACAATATTAAGCAACTGTATATCTTTGGGGACTCTAAACTAGTCTTTAATCAGATCAAGAATAAGTATTAATGTAAAATCACCTATTTAAATAAGTATAAGCATTGAGTGTGGGACTTTATTAAGTCCTTTGGAAGATTAAACATCAAGTGATCTCAAGAAAGAAGAATCAAATAACTAATTCACTAGTAGTTTTAGCTACTAATCTAGCCCTAATCCAGAAGTCTAAGATGTAAATGTTCTTAGTGGAGCTAATCCTTTACTCCCTTTTTTTAGATATTATATATAACTTATATGTGTTTGAGGATGAACAACATATTATAAAATCTATGAATAACTCTTGATCATTCAAATATTAGATAATATATGAGAAAGATGTTGAACCCATGCATGGTGAGGATCTGAGAGAGGATGGTGTTTTACAATTGAAAAATAATTGTATCCCTTTGGGAATGGTTTCCTTAGAGTGAGCCTTTCATTTAAACCACCAAGATCAAAATAAAAAACTAATAATATTAATTGAATCAACTTTTATCAAAGATAATTTGGGCACTAACCATCACCCTTAGTAGGTGGATATAGGCATGAGTTGTTCTAAAATTGAGAAACAAAACCTAAAACAAATGTTATTAGAATACAAATATGTGATATCCTAGATATATGAAGACTTGAAAGTCTTAAAACCTAGATTAATTATGTACTCTATCTCACTAAAGCCAAATCATAATACTTTTAGGTAGAGATAGAGACTAATAAACTCAATTTTGGAACCTCTAACTCAAACAAAAGTAGAGAAGCTATTGGAGGCCAAAATTATCTTCCCAATTAGGCATTCTACTTGGTTATTTAATTTGGTATTATTTAGGAAAAAGAGTGAATAAATAAGACTCTATGTCAATTTTAGGGACCTAAATAGAGTATCTAAGAAATATAGTTACCCCTTACCTTGACAAGATTATGTAATTCAAATGGTGAGTAGATTAGAGATGATGTCCTTCTTGGATGGATTCTCTACTTATAATTAGGTACTAGTAAAGGTAGATGATGAAATGAAGATTGACTTCACCACAAAGTGGGTAAAATTTTTATATAATAAAATATATTTTATCTTAATTAATTTAATAAAAAATTTATATAGATCCATGGACTTCACTTTCTAAGGTTTGGCTAGCAATTACATTATCATATACATGTATGACCTCATTATGTTCTCTAAATTTAGAGTTGATCACATGAACCATATCTAAAAGGTGTTTAATAGATATAAAAGGTATGGAATCTCACTTAATCTAAATAAATTCATATTTGAATTTATTAGAGGGAATATTCTAGGCCATCTAATTAGTAAATATGAGATCTCCATCGATCCAAATTAGGTTTAGGCCATATCCAAGTTGACACTGCCAAGCAGCAAGAAAGAGTTGAAGTCCTTATTTGGTAAGATAGTCTTTGTGTGAAAATTCATTAATATATTTTTATATATTATCAAACAATAAAAATATATGCTAAATAAATATGATAAGATGGAATAGATGATAGAATCTCAGAGAGCTTTCCAAGACATCAAGACTGTTATTGCTCCATCCCCAATTTTGATTAGTTTAGATTTCAATAAGGAGATTTATCTTAATTAATTTGACTCAAAACATAATATAAATAATGTAATGACACAAAATGTGGATGATAATGAATGTCCCAATGTATTGATGATCACCAATTTAAAGGATGCAAAGTTAAAATACTCTATGATAGACAAGATGAATTATGCCTTGATAAAAGTCGTGATAACATTTTGGCACTATATTATATGAAATAAAACATATGAAATTGTTTTATATATTTTTTTCAAGATCATGCTTGCCCAAAATTAACTATATGAAATTAGAGGAAAGTGGATGGCAACACTTATAGAGTTTGACCTTGAAATTAGGCCAACCAAGATGGTAAGAGGCTAGGGACTATCCAGCTGATGATTGATATTGATCCACAGATCAATATTGAAAAAAATAATGAGACTTGGGTAATTATTAGTTACTAGTATATTCATATCATCCATTAATTTCTCACATATACATTCCCCTCAAAGATAAATAGAGTATAGATGAACTCTCAGGCTTAAATAAGATCATTGTATGATTAATAAGGGAGTCCAATACATAAATAATTATAAAATAATATATTTAATATATGTTTCAAAAGAATAAGCTTTAGGTATCTTGGATAAACTACATCATAAGATATGAAGTGGGCATCCTTCAGTAAATAAACTAACAATATTATGAGAATGGTTTAATATTGGCCCACTATCTTCAAGGATGAACACAACCATGTTAGGACCTACCATGACTACTAGGTTTTTATGAAAATATAAGTGAATTCCTCCATGATTTTATATTTATTCATTTAATGATATCCCTTTACCCAATGGGGCCTTAATTTTATTGGGTTGATATACCTAAACTCTTATTAGGACATAAGTTTGTCCTCACATCTACTAAATACTTCATCAGGTGGATAAAAGTTGTATCAACAAAGAGTTTAAGATAAATTGATGCCATAAATTTTTTATAAATATATTAACTAATTTTGTCACTCACATTTTCTTAGTTTTTTCAAATGGTCCATGTTTTCAATATTCAAAATTCAGGGAATGGTCTTATGATAATCAAATAACAATCAAGTTATTTTTGAACTATTATCCATAACGGAATGGAGTAGTTGAGTCTACAAATATGAATCTAATGGATGAAATTAATAATTTAGCACAAGCCAAAATAAGATAATGACATCTCTTATTTAAATATGCACTATGGGAAGATAAAACTAGGCACAAGTAACCCCTCAATGATTCACCTTTCTTGTTAGTGTATGGGTAATAACCAATCATTCTTATTATGATTAAGATACTAATGTACCAATTCACGTAAGACTACATTGGGAAAGATTAAATTATATAATTTAGACTACTATACATCATCTAGGTGGAGGATAAAAGAAATGAAGCACTACACAACTTCAGTAAATATCAGGATATTATCAAAATATGGTTTGATAAAATATCCAATATTAAAATTTTCATGATCTTAGACTTAGTGCTTCTATGTGATAAATGACATGAGAAGAAAGGATAAAATTATAAGTTCACTCCTTTATAGATTTTCCATATCTAATATCAAATAAACTAAGTAAGAATGCCTTCTAGTTCAAATATGTCCAATGTGATGACCTTGCCTTTCCAGTCAATGGATAATTTTTGAAGAAATATTTCATGGTTTCTCCAACTAAAGATGTCTTATAATGATTGTAAGTAGATATTATAGATGTAAGTTTATAATATATTTATTTTTTTCTACGTTATATTTACTACTTTATAGAATAAGTATATGCTTTCTAGGATTAGTCTTTCCTAATTTGGACATTTACTTCTAATAGATTAGCTATTTTGCTTTCATTAGGTTAGTTTTTATACTTTCTAGATTAGTTTTATAAATTACACAATATACCAACTAATTTACTACATGGAGATTACAAAATAATTATGAAAAATAAGGGAATGATTCATAAGAATGTGTTATTGTCCCTCATACGGATTAATTTTGATAGTACCATATCTTTTAGATCATGTGTTATGACTGAATTAGGTGATGATTTGATTGGATGATTTTACCAGACTTATGGGATTTACTCTAAAATAATAATGAAAATTTTACAAAGTATTTCCATTTCTAAATATTAACTATACTATAACATGCTAAAACTTTGATGGGAGATAATAAACATGGAGTAAGATACACATTGATAGAGAGGTATTGATTGAAATAAGTTTTCTTATGCATACACCCAACCAATGTTGATATAAAACCCTTATTAGATATATGTTTTCAAAAAAAATGTATCATACAAACTAGTAAAAAAGGGTGATTCAATTAATATCCACTAGGTATATAGATGTTTGTCTGGTAGTAGATTAAGGCTTTGAGTAGAATCAAGGGTATCTATGTTGAGGATATGGATACCTAGCTAGAAACAATATAATACCTATGATTTATTTATTATTTTGTTACCAAATATAAGATCAAAATAAAACTTCTAGTGTCTATCCAAGACTTTGTCAAAACTATCATAATGAGCAAAATTTTATTTCACAAGATCACACTCAAATCCAATAAGTGGAAAGGGTTAGTATGATGCATGAAGAAGTAGGAGTCTATTTCAAGGTCTAATTTATTTATTCATTATTTGATAGGGATAAATCTTATTATGATGCATTACTAAGATTTTAAGTTATCAAAATAGTCAATAGTATTTTACCCATTGAGTTGACATTTTTTGTGCCCTACACACACACACACACACACACACACACACACACACACACACACACACACACACACACACACACACACACACACACACACACACACACACACACACACACTAATTTTAAAAAATTCAAATCAGGACCCATTATTAATCAGATATTATTATTCATGATCTTTTTAACTAGAGGTATATGACATAGCATTTGAAAGAAAAGACTTAAATAAATTTATTTGATGCTAAAGTGATTTATTTGCCTTTCTTGATTTCTATTTTTCACTTGATTCAATCAATCAAGGTTTTATTTAATGTTTTCAAAGTGTCTCCAAGGTATGGAGGATTCAAATGTGTATAATCCATGATAAATAATTTAATTTTCACCTTTGATGTTAACTTATGATTATGTTTGCTTAATATATGATTTAATGGATAAATGATCTGACACATTTTTATCTTTTAGTTGGCTCTATCTATATGTTATGTTTTAAATATGACATTCCATGATTAAGTGTCTCCCAATCCCTTTTAGAGTTCATTTTATATTATCACATGGAATAGTTTATATAGCTTAGATCCTAAGGAAATGATGCAAGTCACATAATGGTGATGTTAGTATAGTATTTTGTATGAATAATCCTAGGTAAGTGGATCATCAAGATCCATCTAAGTGTCACCATATTGGTTGCCTAGAGGTGACACTAGCATGGACCTTTATACGGAGACTCCTAAAAAAGTGAAGTAGTGAGATTCATCCATGTGTTACCATATCAATTGTCTAGAGGTGACATCATCATAGACATTTATATGGATAATCCCAAGTAAGTAGATCACCAAAATACATCGATGTGTCACCATCTCAATCACTTATAGGTGATGTCATCATTGACCTTTATACGGATAATCTTGGGAAATTGAAGAAGTGAGAGTAGCTGACATGTCACCATCCTATCTACCTAGAGGTGACATTATAATGGACCTTTGTATCGACAATCATGGGAAAACAAAGTAGAAAGAGTTATCCAAGGCTTATTTACATTAATAATAAGCTACAAGTGTGGGTTAGTAATGCCAACATTTTTTTAGTTTAGGTCCCTACATTAGCCATTCCCATTTTGGTCTTAGGCCAGGGGTGAGAATCACCATGACTCTACTAAACATTATATATGGTTTTTCAACCATCACTTATGTCAATGAGGTATGGGCCCCTCTACTAGATATGATTTTAACTTCAAATAAAATCATTGCATTAGGGAAGATCATTAACTCTAATCTAGTTTTGAAACTCACCAATCCTAGGAGTTTCATAGATGGGAATTTCTATATGATGTCTCACATGGTAGATGTAATGACTAAAATATCATGATTTAACCTTTTTGGGATTTTACATGTATACATACCCATGCTTTTTTAAGGGGATGAGATGTCTAAATTAGTCAAATAAATTACAATAATCAGCCTATTGATTTGTAAATGAATTTAACCTTGTTTGACTTCATAATATTAGAAATAAATATGGAGGAATATAGATTTAGCTTAAAATATATTGTCATGGATGATATATGTTTTAAAACTTGATATCTGAATAGTTCTAAGTGTCAAAAGTAAGTTTATGGTATTCATTTATTCACTAGATAATATCACCTAGTTTAGACAATAATGCCATACATGTGTAATGTCCAAGATGGGGAATTAATGTCCTATTTGTATGACTATTCCTATTTTCAAGTAATTCCTACACCTATGTCTATGTGTTCTATTCCTCTGAGACCAAAGCCTATAGATATATATTGTACATGTAAAACTTGATTTGATGTAAAAACCTTATCTCTCTTTACAAGTGTGAGATGATTAATGTTTGAGTGTGTTAATAGGATGTAATGGACATCTTCAACACCTCATTGTGTAAATAGTGTATTACATACCAATACTATGAATAGGGATCAAGTTTGATGTAATTCTTCTACCTAGTGCTTGATGTATGTGTAAGTGAATGCTAGAATGAGAGTGGCCTTAAATGACTTGAATGTGCTTGATATTTTAAATGCTTGAAAATTGGACTTAGGGTTTTTTTAGATGGTAATATGAAAAAATTAGAGAATAATAGGGATAATGTACCTTGATTTTTCATAACTTTGTCTTAGTTTTGAATACCTTTTGCATGTATTTTCCATCTAGTGAATAGAGGTAAATTAGGATTATATTTATAGGGTTTTATTGCTTGTGCAAATAATAAAATAAGCTTAAGCTGACATTAGGAGTGGCAGAGATTTGAAAAAGTATATATTGGGAAGAGTTAGGGCTAAGGATAGTAGAACCTATTTAAGGATGGGTTAGAGGTGATAGTTTAGGGACTATGTCTTTACTAGACATAAGTAAACAAGGCTTACTGAATGGTTAGAAATGAAAGTCTAAGTCTCTAGAATAGTTATATGTCAAGCCTAAGGATAAGGTGACTCAAGTGACACTCCTAACATCTAATTTCCACTTTTAGGTGGTTACATTTCCCCCCATTTATGATCATATGTGAATCTGGGTCTTCATATGTGAAACATGATCCAAAATAATGTCCTACAATGAAACATGCAAAAATTATTCTTTACTAATGAGATAATAATAAATAAAAGATTTTCAAGTTAAAATAACTAATTAAAGAGAGAGTAAAGTAATGAATACACCTCATTGGGTATGCAAACCAATGCATGAACTTAGTGACACGCATGTGTGAAAGTTCATAATGATCATATCATTGAATAAATTTAATTTATTTTATCACTTGCTCAATCCTTATGTGGTTGGCTTACGAACTCAATCCAATTTTGACTCCATCATTGCCCACCATTTCTTGATGGATCCTTATCTCTATAAATATCTTGGATAAGACTATATGTGTGTCAAACCTTCTCGTGTAGATGGATAAATAACTCAAGTAGGCCATGAATCCATCATTACCCCTTGTGTTAAGTAGATGTAACTATAATTATATTCCATAGAGTGTTGAAATTATCTAATTGATTAATCTAACTATGTATTCATTTCCATATCCACTCAAGTATATTAGGTGGCTCTAGGCCACTCGAGAATGCCAACCACTACATATAGATTCAAGCCTAAATCTGGTGACAACATGAAATTTGATAGCAAGTGTATAAAATGTAGATAATGACATGTATTTTTCCATTCCATCTGATCAACCTATCTAAAACTAAGTATATGAAAACTATGTACTACATGTTAGGATTGTGGAGCTAAAAGCTTCACTGATGCAAACAGGAGAGGAGGTTGCTGAAGGTTGCTGAGTTGCAGAAGAAGTTGGGGTCGGTCTGATCAGCCGACGTCGGCGGGAGAGCATAGAGAAGCAACCGACGTCAGTCATATATCAGCCGACGTCAGTCACCTCCAGGCGGACAGGGACCGGCGTCGGTCGCCTGTGTGGTTCGACTGCGAGCTATTTACGGGCAGTTAGCTAACGAACCAAGTGTTTGCATGATGAGTGCTAATTTTAGACTCATAGCTGCGGATCTAATTATTGTAATTAGATGTCTAATCACTGTTTGGATGAGATCTATATAATAGACTCATGGTTGTATTGGAAAAGTGTGCTAGGGAGTAAGAGAGCATAATTATAAGCTCCTTCTGTGTGTGAGGTAGAGCTATGGTGCGTTCCTCCTAGTGCCTCAGTACCAGGTGTGTTGGTGCTGGATTGGAGAGCCAGCTGGGTTCTTCAATAAGTAAGATCATTGATCTGCAGGTGTATGTGTGTGCAAGGTCGAGGTTCACAGGTGATTGGAACCATTGCTTGATTTGCAGGTGTGCAAGGTCATACAGATAGCAACACTACAGGGAGCAGTATCAGGCAGGATCTACTTGGAGTACAGGTGTGTACTCGGATAGAGCAAGAGGAAGGCAAGGGAGTTCCTTCCATAAGTATGGTCTGTTGAATTGCAGGTTGTTGCAGGTTCATGGGAGATCTACTTGAAGTACCTTGAGTACTTGTGGAGCACGTGGAGTGCTTGTGGAGTGCGTGGAGCACTTGTGTTGTGCGTGGAGCATGGGGAGGTGAACACCAACTCGTGTATTTGAGTTGGGTGTTGGGACCTGTGAGAGGGAGAGCTTTGGAGAGGAGAATTACTGTTCACTTGAGGCGTGGGAAACCTCTGTAAGGTGGTGGAGAAGAAGTGGCATCTTCTTTATTGTATTCTTTTCTGTATAAAGTGTTAATACAATTTGGTATTGTCTCTCATATCATGTGTTATTCTGAATTCTAGTTACTTGGTGAATCTGGTTAATTTCCGCATATTAAAGTTGCTTGGTATTAGTAATCAAATTGTGTGCTTCCGGTGTACACCCTCTCCCAACACTACACACATGCCCCTAATCTGGTATTTAAGTATATTGATTCTAAATCAAGTATGTAATAGCTAAATTTATATACCAATATTAATATATGAGTGATCATTCCATACATGATTCACCCAAATCTAAATAATTGGTATGAATATAGATTGAAATGATTGAATCTGAGTAAAATCTAAACATAATTGCCAAACAAGTGACTATATCATTGCAAATCTATATTTTACCTTATATACTAGTCTAAATAAACTAAATTATACTAAAGTTGGGGATAATGGATAATATCACCCATTAATGGAAAATATCACCCTATGGTTCTACTGTCCTAATTTAGGTGCTAATGTTTTCCTGGTTTGATCTTTGTGTGGTATAAACTGACTGTTGAACCTCTATTCTATTCTATGCCTACCCTAAGTCTAATCTCTATAATTGATCATGTGTGTTAAAATATATCTATGAAAAGTAAAATAGGATCCTAATCTCTAAAATAACCCCTATAAATTCCCCCTCTTTTGAGAGTAGTTATTAAACCTATGTAATAACTTCCCTCTAAATAAGTAGCTCTATAAAATGTGCTAGCTAGAACATGATATTGTAATATAATGTACAACATAACACTAGAATGTATATGTTTTTGAGTAATATTAGTAAATATAATATGTATGTTGTAATATAGAATTAGACAAGGGTGTCAATAAATATATACGTAGTGTATAATAATAGTAAAATATGAGTAACTACCTAGAGGGATGGGGCATGATGTCCATCAAGGGTCCAAAGTAGGATAGGTAGATGTATGGGTTCCATCATAAAATCAAAAAATGGTTTGTGTGTGTGTGTGTGTGTGTGTGTGTGTGCATGCATATGTGTGTGTAAAATAAGCAAATACAAGTGTCATGGTGTAGAAGCATATAAAGAAGAAAACATATAAGTACATGAGGCACATAAAGAGTAGGCCAAGGGGCCACAATACAAGGGACATGGGTTCATGTCACTAAGTATAAGAATGAAAACACACAAGGATATGTTCAAATGTACACACACATAAACATCAATAAATTTCGCATACAGCCACATAGAAGGATACGTTCAAATGTTCACATATAGAATCATGAAAGAGCACACACAAGGGACATGGGCACATATCCAAGGCATACAAATTGATAAGTGGTGTAGAATCTAACGAAAAATTTCATCTTAAAATGACCTCAAAGAGGTAAGAATATAGTAACATAATCAAGTCTAATCTAGGAACTAGAAATGAAAGCATGTATAATTGAAAAATATGTGTAGATGCTAGGCTGCATATATACTAAAGATAACTAGAGATAGTAAAAAAAATTGAGAAATGAATATAAATGATTAATATTAAGATAAATCAATGCATATTTTAAATGTATAGTATGTAATATAGAACTTGTTATAGAAACTATGTAGAAAATACCCCCAAATGGGTAGATGTATCAATATATAAACTGAGACTGGTGTGAATTCCCCTGATGGGTAGATGATAATTGGTCTAGATCAATGTAGTGGATTTTATTTCTAAATAAAATCTACAATCACTTGAAAATATAAACTGAATCATATGTGTATGATAAAACCAACTACATTTAGATATCTAGCAATATGTGATATTTGGCAAGTAGTAGAAATGTAAAAAAATTAATGCATATAATCTATAAAAAAATTAGATTTTTTAAATCGTTGAATGTTTTATTTTAATTTTGACATATTATATTGGTTTTGTGTTTTTACAAGGATAAGATATGTACAAGCATATGAAATTAAACTATGTACAAAGAGTGAGAGAGAGAGAGAGAGATAAGAATGTGTAAAGGTGGAAACCATACTAACCAATGAATCTTATGGGAGACTCACCATCATTGTGGCTAGTGTCAAATAGTGGAATAGGGATTGTATTGTACACATGGTGTTAAAGGGAACATGTGAGCCCTTAACTTAGTGTGTCATAGAATTTGAACCTACAGCTACTTGAGTAGTGATGTTATGATGTTGTGACACTGATTGTGATTCCCTATGAATTTTAGGGGTCTTAGAGACCCATATGGTAGATGTATAAGTTGTAGGTGATATAGGTGTCGTATTTTGATAACCCATATACCATAATAAAACTAATCTCAGTGTGAAAAACATAGCTGGAGGTCCTCTAGAATCCATAACATATCTCTAATGAAATTATATCTCTAGTAATGGTCTTTGAGGGAGAGTATGTATATATGTGTAGACATTGTATAAGTATAACTAGCTTTCTCTAAGGACTCTAATAAATACTATGATGTATACATAGTATTTATACTTTCTACTAAAATGGATAGTCATACAATATTTGGTAGTGGAATTAGAACTGTAAGTGGTGTCAGTACTAGAAGTGGGACTACAATTTATGTTGGAACTACCTATGTGATGTGAAGAGGATAGTCATATGGGACACCCTCAATCTTAAACACCTAGTTATAAAGCATACACTTGAGGCATCGATGTATTATAAATGGGATGGATCTGAGTTATTGTAATGATAGCTTTCCCAATAATATGTCAAATACACTTGCACTAGGTGCTACTAGAAATTGAATGGATATGTGTCAGTTCTACCTATAATGAAAGCACTATATCCCAAATGGATATCTGAACATGACCACTAAACCCAATAATAATTTTATCTATAGGGAGTATATCATGCTTTGTATATCTCAAGTGTTGTAGGAGTGTCATGGTGCACATGCTTATGCTTGACCCATTGTCAACCATGACACCATGAATATGATGGTGGTCTATATATGCTTGTATGAAGAGTGCATGTAAATCTATGTTGTCATCCACAATCTCTTACTCTAAATATGTGATAAGTGGTCTAGGTGGCATTGTAGTGTGATAAATGCCAATAATATTATGTAGGGGATGTGTCTCCTCTATAAATATGTGATAGGAAGATGGTAGTGGATGATATCTGTATGTACTAATGGACACCTAATGTTCCCCCTATCTCATTATTTGTATGCTCAGGAAAAGGATCCTAAAATATATTAATTACCTCTACCTCTATTATTTTATTTCATGTGATGGTGGGTGTGCCCACATTAATAATGTTTTCCTCAATAAGATTATGTATCTTGTGCTTTAGTCTAATGCATTTGTTTGTGGTGTGGCCTAGTGATTTATGCTAATCATATAATGCATTTGAATCTTAAATAATTGGAAGAGGTTGTGTTATATAAAATTATTTAATGGGAGGTAGAGATATGACATTACATTCTAGTAGTTATCATATAACTCATGCTAGTGACTCTAGTAAATTAGTTATTATAGAACTTATGGTAGAGTCTCTAGTAAATTAGTGAATAATATAAATTGAGGAGCTAATAAAACAAATCTACAAGAAGGCTTTGGATATATATTGACTATTTTGTTTTGATATTTTTTGTTCTTTATGGTTCTAACCTTATAGGGATGTTTGATTTAATTCTTAATAGTTGATCTAATCCATTATTATATTTGAGTTTGCCCATTACTAAGAGCTTAACTTATCTTTCCTTAACTATGTCTCACATGTTTGTAAATGTGTGAAACTTATTGAATAATATTTCTTCATGAAGTTATGTTAGTAAAATTTATTTTAATATATCTTTAATCTCTCTATCTGCCATGGAGGTAATCAATTTTGATAAGGTTATGTTGTATTGTAAGACATAATTATCTATGAACTCATTTGAATTTTACTTGAGTAATGAAACTTGTGCATATGAAATCATGTCACTTATGTGGATATAAATTTTTTATAGGAAAATATCTACTAAAGTATTGAATTCCATAATATATTGGTTAGGAAAATCATAGAACCACTGTAAAGTATAATCCTTGAGACCATGCAGAAAGAGTTTTGTAAGAAGCCAGTAGTTGGACACATAGTCCAAGAATTATATATGAAAGTATTTAAGGTGATGTTTTGAGTCACCCTTTCCATCATATAATGTGATAATGGGTGTTATAAAACCATATGGTAAAGGAGTTTCTATAATGTGATGTGCCAATGGTTTATGTAATAGAATGTTGAAATCCAAGGCATGAGAAGGCTTATCTGCTCCTTGATCAAGATGTAACACCTTAGATTTTAGAGAAATAACCCATTTCATAAGTTATTTACATTAAGAGGATAATAATTACACATAAGTGGAGTAGTTATCGCTGATGTTTGAATAAAAAGTTTTGGTTGTGCTATCTGAGTTGGTTGAGTGGGCCCCACTATAGGTGTAACAACCTCACTAATTGGAGGGGCATAAGTTTGACCATTGTCATTTTTATTATTTATTTCTAATATTGATAATAAAATCTATGCATGATCATGGGTTAATTATTTAATTCTATCCCTGAATCCTTGTAAAACCTCATCTTTGTTCACAAGTATATCATTATAATTAAGCGGAGGTAGTGTTTCTTGATCCTCAATATGGACCTAATCTTCTTCTTGGTTATATTTCTCATCCTTGGATGCATTGTCATTTAATTAAACATATTTAGGATGTAAAATATTCATATTTGGAGTTTTAATAGGTTATTTATCCTTGTTATAGGGTCGAATAGTTGGAATTTGAATGTGATCTATAGGATTACCACCTAGTCTAGAACTTCTTAAAGGAAGAGAGATAGATTTTTTAGATGGAATATAGAAAATAAATTAAATAGAGATACTAAAATAGAAAGAATGAGTTCTAAATAATTAATAGAAATTAATGAAAATAGGATAAAAAATGATAGAACCCCTAAGAGCATTTAAGGTTAGTAATTTTTGAAATCTAGGGTTTCTTTGCAATAATTTAAACTAGATGTAAAATAAATTGAAACCCTAATAAAATTCTACTTTTATTTATCTAGGTTATCTAAATAAATTCAAAAAATTATAAGTGTGCAACTCTAAAGTTATTGTACATAATGCAAGCTAGGTTTTTATGCAATGCTCAAAGTAAGACATGTTCACTAAATGATTTAACCTTTTAGGGTTTTTCATGTGTAATTACTTAATTTTGGTTAAGGGGTTGAGATGTATAAATATATCAAATAAATTAAAATAATTAACCAATTAATTTTTAAATGAATTTGACATTGATTGACATTCTAATAATAGCAATAAATAGGGAGAAATATAGTCTTAGCTAAAAATAGATTGTCATAGATGATCCAGGTTTTGAAACATGAGATATGAGTAGTTCTTGAGTATTACAAGTAGGTTTTTGATATGTGTATATTCATTGGATAGTATCACCTAGTTTGAATAATAACACCATTCTTGTGTAGTGTCCATGTAATGTCCCCAAATTTTTGTTAAAATGGTTTAATTAATTTAATTAATTTAATTAATTTAAGTTGTCCAAAAATTAAGATTTATTCAAAAGGATAACTTTAATTAATTAATTTAATTATTATGGAAATAAATAAAATAACATATTAAATAAAGTTGACTTCTTCTAGAAGTTTCCTGGGAGCCTTTAAAATAAGTTGAGGGCAAAGCAATTGGAATATCTTGGTTGCTAAAATATTCTGAGTATTGTGAAGCTTGAATCTATGATTCAGCTAAAATCTCTGAGGATGCAAACCTTCAATAGATTGGAGAAGAGTTGGATGAAAACCCAGCACTTTTTAGGGGTGGATTCATGATGGAATTTAGGTTGTGCATATTGATCAGATCTGGAGCTTCAGAGGACATTCACTGGGTAGATCAGGGGTTCAGTATATGCAGAGGTTTCTAGGTATTTATTCATTAGATTTTATTTAAGATTTATATATTTATATCTTCAAATCAAGTTTCATACAAAATCTGTACAGATCAGTACCAGGTTGTACCAGTAGATTTAGAAAAGGGAAGGGCACAGTTCACAGTTGCAGGCCATAGGGTATTACAGAGGCTGACATCGGCAGATAAGTGACTGGCATCGGCAGATAGACCGACATCGGCTGATCAAAAACTGACATCGATAGTCAGGTAGTCACAGGCAGATTCACCATCAGGTAGAGATCACCACCAGACAACCGACAATGGTAGTGTATCGACCAATGTCGGCAGAATAACTGACATTGGTGACTGTGTTTTCACACAGCGTCCAGATTTGTGCATACTTCCAGGTTCTTGCTTATTTGGGCTTCATTATACCCTCTATAATATAGCTATGTACTGTAATTTTTTATTATTCACTGTTGCAGCAAATCTGGGCAATATATTTTTGTATCAGCATTCTCTAAAGGCAAATAATCAGATTTATATCTTTGTCTTGTAAGAACCTATATATTTTGTGTCTCCAAATTTAGTTTGGGATCTTTCAGTGGTATCAGAGCCATGCATCTTGCCAGCCTGTAGGGGTAAATATATTTTATTTCTATGCATCCTGGAAGATTTGATAGAAGCCATAGATATTTTACACGTAGTAGAGCTCAATACGAGCGAGAGTTGGGTTTAGGATAGGAACTTATCATGGCCGAAGAATAGAGGAATGCCCATAGAAACCAGGATGAGGTAGAAAGAGAGATGATGAGGACCCTCATCACTACCCAACCCAGGATTGTTTAGGCTCTAGACTGATTACAGGATACCATGGAGCATGTAGAGGTGGATAGACATAGAGGTAGGAGTAATAGATCAGTTTCAGTGATAGGTAGTCATCATACCCATCAGTCTAGTTAGCATAGTCACCATTCCCATTATTTAGTGGGGAGCTCCCATCATTCCTCTAGGCAAAATCATCATCATACACCTACCCCAAATAGACCATTACTGCCTCAGTTTGTACCAGGTGGATAAACAGTACAGGTGGATCCACTAGAGATTGGGTTCCAAGAGTCCATATTGGCAGCCACAACAGAGTGGAGAGCTTTACCCCCAGAGTTTAGGGAGGTTTTTCCTTTTCCCTAGTATTGTGCACAACGTAGAGACACAGCCAAATTCAGGGGAGATCAGGGTAATAGACCACCACAACAGCAGCATAATTATGACCTCAATAGAGCTACGTGGAAGATTACATTAGCTCCATATAATGGCTCTGGAGAGACTAGTGCAAGAGCTTGGGTCCACAAGCTGGACATATATCTTTCTTTGAGACCCATGCCTGAGCGTGAGGCCATTCAGTTTGTGGTGTTACATTTAGAGGGGATTGCATATGATTGGTGGCACCATGGATTGCTCACCCAGGATCATGCTTTAGTTCACTCCTATGTTGAGTTCACTGAGCGACTCATTGCATGGTTTGACCGTAAGGATACAGAACTTTATTATAGGGAGTTGGCTCATCTTAGACAGAGTGGACATGTAGAAACTTATATTAATGAGTTTCAGCGTATTGCGGATATGGTCCCTGATATGCCTCAGAGACAGAGTGTGATGTTATTTATTGAGGGATTATAGGATAAACTTAAGGGACTGGTACATGCTTTCTAACCAGCCACTCTTAAGGATGCCATTGATGTGACATTCAGACTGGAGACTATTCCCACTTCTTATCAGGGTGATAAGAAAATAGCCACAGACTCTCGGCCTATACAGAATGCCAATGCACCACAAAATAAAGAAGGGGCATCCTCTATAAATCCTTGGATGAATCAGGAGACTAGAAATGACTTGAGGCGGAAAAAGTTATGTTTTTCCTACAAAGATCCATGGGAACCAGGACACCGTTGCATGGGTAAAGGAAAGGTTCATTTGATTGAGGTAACTTCTGAGTGTGGAGATGAGGAGGTTCCTGATATAGACATTGAGGATAATATTGAGCAGGTTTAGACACAGTTGGAGTTAGACACCCCGAAGCCTTTGGCATTAGCCAAAGCAATTATGGCTACCCTCTCTAGTTATCCTAACTTTCATGCCTTTCAGTTGAAAGGTACACTTAAGGGTAAGTGGGTCTTGAGCTTGGTAGATACAGGTACTACACATAACTTCATTGACTGGAAGTTAGTGGGAAGGCGTGGATTATAGTATGAGAAGTTTGGTGGTTTTGGGGTAAAGGTGGCAGATGGTGCAGTTTTGGGTTGTACCAAATGGATTCCATAGCTTAGCATTCAGATGGGGGATTACACTCTGACTGATGATTTTTATGTGTTTCCTTTAGAGGATTATGATGTGGTCTTGGGCATGCAGTGGTTACAAGGTATTGGGCGCTACATTATTAATCACCACCGTATGTAGTTATAATTCTTTTTTGGGGGAAGGAAGATTATCTTGAAGGTAGCACAAGATGGAGGACCTAAGGAGGGGTCATCTCACAGGATGGAGTCTCATTTTATAGGTGATGTGGTAAATAATTCTATTTGTTGCAGGGCATTTTCCTTCCCAATTATGAGTCATCATTCTTATGGGAATTTGGAGAGCATGGTAATTAGAGTAGCACAGCGGTCTTTTGCGAAGACTAAGGTATGTGATGGTGAATTTGCTAATTACATGTTGAGAATTATCACCTTATTCTCTAGGAGAAATAAGGAGACTTTATTCACAGATATTTTGCAGCATGGTGTTTTTGATAGAAGAGTTTGCATGTTTTTGAGAATAATATGGAATCTAGGAAGTTGGTGTTGGGTATCAGGAGCGAATTGCTTGAGGACAAGCAATCTCCAGGAAGGGAGGACTGTAATGTCCCCAAATTTTTGTTAAAATGGTTTAATTAATTTAAGTTGTCCAAAAATTAAGATTTCTTCAAAAGGATAACTTTAATTAATTAATTTAATTGTTATGGAAATAAATAAAATAACATATTAAATAAAGTTGACTTCTTCTAGAAGTTTCTTGGGAGCCTTTAAAATAAGTTGAGGGCAAAGCAATTGGAATATCTTGGTTGCTAAAATATTCTGAGTATTGTGAAGCTTGAATCTGTGATTCAGCTAAAATCTCTGAGGATGCAAACCTTTAGTAGATTGGAGAAGAGTTGGATGAAAACCCAACACTTTTCAAGGGTGGATTCGTGATGAAATTCAGGTTGTGCATATTGATCAGATCTGGCACTTCATAGGACATTCACTGGGTAGATCAGGGGTTCAGCATATGCAAAGGTTTCTAGGTATTTATTCATTAGATTTGATTTAAGATTTATATATTTATATCTTCATATCAGGTTTGGTACGAAATCTATACAGATCGATACCAAGCCATACCAGTGGATTCAGAAAAGGGAAGGGCATAGTTCACAGTTGCAGGCCACAGGGTATTATAGAGGCTCACATCGGTAGATAAGTGACCAGCATCTGTAGATAGACTGACATCGACTAATCAGCAATAGACATCGACAGTCAGGCAGTCACAGGCAAAGTCACCAGCAGGCAGAGATTGCCACCAGACAACTGACGACGGCAATGTATCGACCGATGTCGGCAGAAGAACCGACATCGGTGACTGTGTTTTCACACATCATCTAGATCTGTGCATACTTCTAGGTTCTTGCTTATTTGGGCTTCATTATACCCTCTATAATATAGCTATGTACTATAATTTTTTATTATTCACTATTGAAGCAAATCTGGGCAATATATTTTTGTATCAACATTCTCTAAAGGCAAATAATCAGATTTATATCTTTGTCTTGTAAGAACCTATATATTTTGTGTCTCCAAATTTAGTTTGGGATCTTTCAGTCCAAGATGGAAAGATAATGTCCTCCTTATGGGACTATTCCTATTTTTGGGGAGCACCTATGCCCATATCTATGTGTTATATTCTTCTGAGATTAAAGCCTATAACTATATATTATACCTATAAATCTTGATTCAATATGCAAACCCTAGTTCTCTTTATAATTTTGATATAAGCAAGATTTTATTATGTTATTAGGATGGACTAGACATCCTCAACACCTTATTTTCTAGAGAGTTGCCTACATACCAATACTCTGAAGAGGAATCAAGTCTGAAGTATTTCTCCCACCTAGTGCTCGATGTATGTGTAAATGAATGACAAAATGAGAGTGGCCTTAGATGTCTTGAATGTGCTTGAGCCTATAAATTTTTGAAAACTAGACTTAGGTTTATTATAGATGGTAGTATGTAGAAATCAGGTAAAAAATACAGATAATATACCTTGATTTTACACAACTTTATCTTAGGTTTGAATATCTTTTACATCTATTTTCCATCTAGTGAATAGAGGCTAATTAGGATTATATTTATATGGTTTTTTTTGCTTTTATAGATAATAAAATGAGCTTAGGATCACCTTACAAGGGTAACATATTTGAAAAAATACCCATTCATAAGAGTTAAGTCTAAGGATAGTAGTGTAGTTGGGGACACTAGTACCATGTGGTGGTAGTGTCCCAAATGTGGTGATAATGTCCTTTGGTAGAATCCTAGGAAAGTTGGATTAGGGTCAAAGGTGATAGTTCAAGGACTATGTATTGACTAGATGTAAGTGAACAAGGTCTATTAAATGGATGGAATTGTAAGTCTAAGGCTCTATAATAGGTATATGGAAAGCCTAGGGATAGTGTGACTCAAGAGATACTCTCATCATCCAATTACCACTTTTAGGTAATTACACTATACATCCAAATCATAAGTAACCCTAGAAACCATCTCTTGATTACCATAAAAATAGGATATGTGATGGGTTCAATATTTTTCATAGACATAGATTTATGAAGAACATAAAAAAGCTAATAAAGACCTTTTATCCCATGGTGTATCAAGCAATTTATGCAAAGAATATGCTTACGCTCCCAAATTCCATCAAGAAAACTATTTAGAATATGGGTGCTTACTATTTGTACCCCAAGTTTATATTAATTATAATTAAAGATACAAAGGCACATCATTTATACATACCAAGGATTGTACCTATCATAGTGGTTGAATAAGATATTGATGCCCAACTATCTAACAGTGTTGATGCTAACTTGAGGAAGGTTAAGTAAGCATTGATCCATATAACTCCTCTAGGCATTATTAGTCTGCAATATATAAGGTGAGTATACCTTAACCAATTTAGAAATATTAGGGCACATTATGGGTTTAAATAGGCACCTTTTAAACACTAGGTTCTTAAAAGGAATGTCGGAGGACACCTCAACAAATATGAAATAAAATTAAGGATCAGTTATGGCAACCAATCTTATAACCATGATAACATATTTATGAATGTTGAAGATGATTTTGAAGTGGAAATAAGAATGTATAGAGCCAACATGTCTATGAATTTTATGCAAATTACCCAACATGATCTTACATCATGAGGGAGGATATTAAGATGATTGAAAATTAGGAATGGATTCCCAAACCTATCTATGGACCCCATCCTCGGGTATAATAATAAATGTAAGAATAAGATATCACATCTAGGTAAGTTTATATTAAAGGATATTCAACACCTCTAATATCCCCCATATGCATAGTTTTTTATTCTTGTCAATAAGTACAATGCATCAGGGTGGAGCTTTGGTGTACAACTAAGGAACAAAGACCTCTAAGTCCCAGCACTTTAATTGGACTCTTCTCCATGATTCATTTTACCCCACTAACCATTGCATAAAAAATAAGTCTTCCTTATTTTCTATCTCATGTACATGTTGCTTCTCTTCCCTTATCTCTGAAACCATTGGTGATTCCCTTATCCATTAGATTTCCATCTCCACCATATATCTTTCCTTTAGTGGTTACCACTCTTTGATCTCCCTCACTATTTTTTGCCATTGTAGTCCCTATGTCTCCCATTCAACATTCAATTAGGATAACGTATATTATTTAAAAGCCAATAATTTCCTACACAAGGAAGCCTAAGACCCCTTCTATTTCTCCTCAAAAGGTAGAAGTATAGGATAAGAAATCACTTTATCCTAGATAAAGAAGAATGAGAAGAAACGGTGATTTGGGGTCTGACCCCATGCATATTTATGAAAGTGAGAAAGAAGATAAGAGATGGGGTGATAAAGAAGAGTGGGTTTCAAAGACTAAAATAGAGGAAATAAAATATTTTGATGAGACTTCTTAAATAGAGGAAGATTATGAATGGATAACTAAGGGAAGCAACTAGTTATAAGGGACAGATTTATTATAATCAGAAGAATTCAACCAAGGAAGTGGTACTTATAGGGATATTAAATTGATTTTAGATATAGAAGTGTATGTAAAAGTAGAATGAGAATCAAAGATACACATCAAAACATAAAGGCTATCCCAAAATACACCTCCAAGCTCTCTATTTATATCATTGTAATAGAATCTATAGTATCCAATACACCAATTATCTCTCCCTTGGTTGTAATTCCTCCTAGTCCACATTCTATGGCAACATCCTAAATTGTTAACACTACTAGTGTTGAAGGATATTATTTACATTATTTAAGCCAACTAAACTAGCCAAAGGTAGTTACAATGCTAATTTTGATTGCCATAGTCCAACCTACTACTATGGACCCTACCACCACTATTATATATACTAGGGATGCATATAGTTATGTTATTGAATTTATACAAAACTTGTTGAACACCCATATAACATAATCATTCTCTAGTGGAACTAGTAAAAAGTCCCCCCAACCAAGGAAATGGATATATTTTGAAAACCTAGTGTCTACATTTGTTTTTTTACCCTAGATACCCCTCTAAGGCAAACTCTTCAACTACATATGCCCATTATCTCAACACCCTATATAGACTCACCTACCATCTTAGTCCATAAATCAATAGGTAGGACCAAGTAAACAATTGACACACCAATCAAGAGGTAGGTTATTAGATGGAGGAAGGCTAATCCCCCTTTTCCTACACAAATAAGACATACTCCCTAAAGGCCATGCTACCTTCAAGACATTCCCCCTCAGCAACTCCTACAACACAAGTAGAGAAAATAGATAATTGAATTGCATTGGGAATTTTTTTGTGGATCTAACAATTGTAATGAGAAGAAGTAGGGAGACAACATTAGTGATAACTTAGTAGCCCACAGTAAGTTCCATTTTGATTTACATACAAACACCTTGAGAAAGTTGAATAGGAAAACTATGGTTGTTGAGGCATAACATATCAATATAGAACAAAGAGAGGACATATTTTATTTGACTAAACAAAGAGAAATAAATCCCTCAAACCTATAAAAATATAGGGAGGACCTATACACTTTTGTAAATGTTGTTGGGGGAGTCATGAAAGAGATGTTTAAAAGTTTTGATTAGCTTGTACAAAGGTAACCTAAGGTGAGTATTATCCAGGACACTTAATATATAGTAGATATTTTACAAGGAATAATTAGGAAATTATTTGAAACTTGGTTTAATAAGGTCTACAAATGCTACCTCCCAACCCAATTGGGAAGACATTCTTTAGTTATTCAAAAAAATAAAGGATATTTATGGAAAATTATGTTTTATAAACTAAAAAAAATGAAATAAGGATTATGCCCTCCTAAATTTAATAACATCATTTGAAATTACTTGGGCATAAATTATATCACTGCAAAGAGGGATAATATACTTGAATGGTATCAAGAGATGTTGGCTCAAGTCCAACAATTTTCAAACTAGGAGAGGGAATTTATGTCTATCCTGCTAAACTTAAGATTAATTAAATTAAGCATTCCATAAGGAAACTTGGTGCCCAAGCCCATTTTTTAGAATCTTATATGAGAAACATTGGACAATTTTAGAGCATAGATTGAATGCATTGTCTATAGAACTAGTGAAGAAACTATGCAATAGGTAAATTTTATGAGAGATAAAATTATAATCACTGAGGCACTATATTAAGAGGTTATAGATTCCTTGGACATACATAAGAAAATAATATACAAGCTTACTCAGTTATTTAAAATATCTTTTCTTGATTTTTAGACTATAGAGGTCAACTTCTAAATGAGTCATGCAATCTACCTATAGATGGACGTAGCTAACTAAGACACTTTAGAAGTGGGTGTTATGCCCATTCCATATTAGAGTGCTTATCTTACCAAGCATACACTAGTACCTACTCAAATTGGGCCTAGTTATGTACCAATCCTAATTACCATAGTAACAACCACATTGGTGTTTACTTCAGGCTTATCTCTAGTTTCATGATCTACTTTATTTGTAACACCAATTTCAACTCAGGTTCCATTGACTTCAATGTATAATTTTGATGTGTCACACTTTTCTTATTTTATTAGTGTTGTATTAACACTTTGTAAATATACATATACATATACATACATACATACATACATACATACATACATACATATATATATATATATATATATATATATGTATGTATGTATGTATGTATATGTATATGTATGTATATGTATATTGTATGTATGTATGTATGTATGTATGTATATGTATATGTATATGTATATATACATATACATATACATACATATACATATACATACATACATACATATATATATATACATATATATATGTATGTATGTATGTATGTATGTATATGTATATGTATATGTATATATACATATACATACATACATACATACATACATATATATATATATATATATATATATATATATATATATATATATATATATATTCATGTATTGGTTGATATGGAACCATTATTTCCTAATTCATTGAACTTGTATATATTATATTTTAGATGAGGAATTGTGTTTTGAGCAATCATTGTTGTACATGCACACTTATCATGAGATTAGCATAGAGTGTTATTTTTTGATATGTATTTTAAGACTTCACTTTAGAGATGAGGCCTTCGCCATCCCAATATTATGTATACTTCTATCCTCCAATTCCAAATTAATTAAAATTTTGGCTATTAATATTACAAAGAAATTCTGAGAAGTTTTACAATTTTAGTATCGATGTGCAAAATCATATTCTTCTCCACCTTGAGGATTGTGTAATAAGTTGTATAATTTTAGGTTATTAATAATTTGGTTGTATATATGTTATATTTTTTATTTAAATTTTTTCATATTAATTTATCATTGATTTGAGTTCTTTTTTCAAATAAATCATAATCCCCTTGTGGATGTGTTATTGCAGTCTAACAAACATGGAAACATTTGATATCATGTGTTTAAGTATGTTGTGTTTTGGTTCCATTTGACTCCTAAATATGTTTTATTTTTGGTGTAATATATTATCATACAATAAATATTGGTCTATTATTTCTTTTCCAACCTTTGGTTTAAGTGCTGGTCTTGAAAAATTTCATCTAGTGTGGTCCAAAAGCCTCTTTTCTTGTCATTAATTTACCTCTTTTTTAGTTTATTTTTAATTAATACCAATATTAAGTTAGAAATATAATTAATCCACCCATATAAAGTATATTTATATTCATTCATATCTTACCCATCTATGGTAAACAAATTTCCTCATTCATCACTATTCCACCAACTAGTTGTTTACAAAACCTAATACCCTACAACATGTTCCTTGGAGTGAATACTTTTCACCAATCCTAACATGTTAAGTAATTTTTTTTGTGTTGTGCATAAAAACCAAATCAACACAAGGATGAAATAAAACCAAATATGAAGATAAAATAATGTAAATTATACGTTCCTTTTTGGATTTTTTACCTTGTCAAATGTAAATAGATTATGGCTCAAATATAGCATTAAAGGGTCTTTAGAAATGCCACATTGAAATATTGGAGCATCTCCATTTTATATATTTGAATAATAGTTGATAATAATTTTATTTTACTCACAAGGTAGCTCTATAAATTGTTAGGGATTCAATATAAATCATGAACATCTAATATGAAGATGGATGCCAATTTATTTATAGGTAGAGAGACTGAATGTGAGCCCCAAATATCATATCTTAAATTAAGGGTGTTCAATTCACCCTAATTTATCACATGTATCATGACATGGATCACCAATATGATCACTTCATCTTGTCTAATATTAAGGGTGGAGGATGTTCCTAAAAATATTCCAAAGGGGATTAATATGAGCCTTCCATATTGTATGCAAGATGGAGGGTGGAGAATGATCCTAAAAATATCTCAAGGGGAAGCAATGTGATCCCTCCATCTTGCATAAAAGATGAAGGGTGGATAATCCCCTTAAAAATATTATTAAAATGTGAAATATGAGCCCTCATTCTTTCTTCCAAGATGGAGGGTGGAGAATACTCCCTCAAAATTTGATTTTGATATTAGAGGTGGGGGTCACAAAAGAATATTAAATGGAATATTAATATTATTTTGGAAGATAATATGTTATTGAAATTAGGTGGAAAAGGGAAGAACAATTAATTCAAATCAAATTCTAATTTGAAATCCATGGAATTATAATTGTAAAGAAGATGAATTAAACTTATCAAAAATATTGATTTAATGAATATAATGTGATATGGAGGCCCTCCATATTATCTCCAAGGTGAAGGGTGGAGAATTTTCCTTGAAAAGTGGTACAAATAAGGAATAAATTAAATGAAATGAAATTATAAATTCCAGTTCCATGGAATTTATAATTAGAGGAAAAATTAAATAAATCAATTAAAAGGATTAATTTAATTAATATGATATAAATATGATTTTTTTTTATTTGATAGTAATAAAAGGACTTTATTAATTGACCAAAGAGATGGAAATTACTAGTGATGAATATAAATATGATTGAAGTGTTAGTTTTAATGGTTTAGCATGGTTAATTTCCAAAATTAGGGATGCACTTATGTGTTTTATATTGTTTTGTCCAATGTGCAAATGAAATCAAGACATTTGGTGATTTCTAGGCTTAACTCATAATGTTGTATGAAGTCATTCTTAATTTCATAAAATTCATTTTGATTATTGTTTTAGACATGGAAATGGTGAAAATGGAGTATCTACATTAATAATTTGATAAATAAAATGTTTAATAGACTATATTTTTTCCTACAAACTATGAGATAATTTAGAGTGAAAGGAGGCATTTCCATAATTTCCTTAACCTTATCTAGATCAAATTTAATGCCTCTAAATTAAATAATTAATCCAAAAAAATTTCTTGATGTGACTCTAAATACACATTTCTTGGTGTTAAGGAAAAATTTGTATTCATGAAGCCTTACCAATATCTTCCTTAAAAGTATTTGATGGTCTAATATAGTCTTATATTTTCTTAAAATGTCATTGACATAATATTAAACTATTTCATGAATCAATTCATAGAAAATTATGATCATGGCATGTTGATATGTAGCACCAACATTTTTTAGGCCAATTGACATCACTTGGTAATAAAATTACCCCCATGGAGTGGTGAACATTATCTTGTACTTGTATTTTGGG
>JARHVA010008094.1:0-107500 GCA_037957365.1 Torreya grandis
TCATTCATATACTTGAGATTGTTCTCTGTAGTTTTTCCCACATTGTGTTTCCACATTATATCTAGTGTCTCTCTCTATCTTGTGTGGTGTTTATTATTTGAGTTTTATTGCATATCTTGAATGTTTGATTAAGTGGGATTTGTTTAACGAAAAGATTTATAAGATATATGATATACTGATTCACCCCCCCTCTCAGTATATCCCATGATTAACAACATTAGCATTTGATCTTGATTTGTCTGTTAGTCTTGGATGTTTGAAAAAGTTTGCTTAATATTTTGAATTTATGGTGATTTTCATAAACATTTTATCCTTTACAAAACTATTGAATGTGTTTCAACTTTTCAGGACTTAGTAGATGTAAATCCTAGGTTGTTAAAGGGTTGAGTAAAACAATAACTTGAAATAAATAAAGGAAATAATATATTTGATAAGATTTTCCCAAAATAACAAAGATGTAAAGAAACTGTACTTATTTGGATCAAAACATGTATTTATGTGACTCAGGAGGCTGAAAAAGGTTTGAGGATCAGTCAAACATATTTCATTCCATGATTGTAGTTAAAATCAAACTTCAGATAGTAGAGTCTGTATAAGGACAATAATGCCATGTGGTGCTAGTGTCCAAGTACGATGATAGTGTCCTTTTTGGAGGAGCTATCTAAAACTTTTAATAAATCTATGGGAGAGTTTGAGGGACATATAGATGTTTCTGTGACTTTCAAAAGCTTGCTTGTGTCACTATTTTTATTGAATATCTTTTAAAATCTTAATGAATACCTACACACATGAAACAATAACTGGATTAAATGTAAAAGAAAGGAAAAAATTGGGTTGTGGGATATTATGATCATGTAGAGAAGAACCCATATTATTTAAACACTACCTACATTAACCCCAATGCTAAGGGTCTCAGATTGCATGTAGTTTTCCCTTAGGAAATATGAATAATCAATACACACAGTATGTTAGAATGAATTTTAATTAGGCCATCTTTTGATTAAGAATGAAAATCTAGATGTGATAACTGAGTAATATGTAGTGTATTAAGTTATATTATAGAGTAATTTTATGTAATTATTGATGATCATTCTATATTGATGATTATATCTAATATAGATTATCCATAAGTGTTGCCTTTGGTTATATATTGCATTGCATTTAATAGTTAAGGTCTTATCTAAGTAGAAAATGAATGCAATTTGTCCTTTATTTGTATGCAATGCATTAATAATTCTTTACCTTGTTATTGTGTTTAACTTGGATGGAATAAACACATTTTTATGTACAAAAATACATCCCAATGGTGGGATAATTTTGAGAAGACATCAAATAGTTTTGAAATTTATTTTTGGATAAAATTTTGAGGATTTGGTGAACGAGCTTCGAATATTTAACGCTCTAATTATGCTCTAAAGGCACTCTAAAGACATTCCGAAGATGCTCCAAAGATGTCCATGCATGTTCTAAAGACTTGTACAAAATACTCTGAAGACCTGTACAAAATGCTCTGAAGTTACCCAAGCATGCTACAAAGACATCCAACTAGATCTTACTGATCGAGATAATGATTATAAAGATATATATATTATATAAATAGACTTTCCATATTTAGATATCTTATTTTAGATATTAATATTCATGGTATTACCTAAAATAATTTGAATATATTTTTATTTCTATTTTGTAAAATTGAATAAGTCTCTTCAGATTTATGTTAGTTATTTACCATTTATTGTTAGTTGAGTTGGTTCCAATGCCTTCCAAGAATCATGGGATATGATTCCTAGATCATCTATATTTTGAATTAATAGATTTAGACATTTTGATTGCTAGATTTTTTACTCTATGAATAGATGTTTATATGTGCTTAAATACATATCTCCTTTTCATTCCAGATAGTTTTTAGTTGAAATAACTATTAAAAAAGTTGTTTTAATAAAAAATTAGAAAAAAATGTTTCATATTTATATATGTTCCTTTGATAATAAAATAAAGTTCAATAGTTCTTTTCATTATTGAGTAAAGTAGTTCCTATTCTGAGGAAGGAGCAAGGGCCCAATTCTCTCCAAATATTAGGATAAATTGGTACTTTTAATTTATAGTTTAGAAGAATTTCTTTAATTCAGATATAATTCATTTACTACAAAATATAATTTCATTTTAATGCAAAGAGTGATTTATTTTCAAAGCAAGTGTGAATTTCATTTTAAAATCAAGTGTGGATTTCCTTTTCAAAAGCAAGTGTGAATTTCCTTTAATACAAGTGTGTTTCATTTACATGTAAGAGTTATTTCAATTGAATGTAAGTGAGTTATTTTTATTCAAGAGTGTCTTTCAATTTCATGGAAAGTAAAGGTTGTTAGCCTATCTCCATATTTAATTTAAGTGACAATATACAACATTCTTATATTTTGGAATATCACACTATCCCACCTAGCTAGGTAAGTCAAGTGAGGACATCATAATGTCTTAGTTATATGTTTAAGTTCTAGATGTTGATGGTGTGAATGCCAATAGGACATCTTCAGTTAAAAAAAATTCTTAGATTTATATTTCTATAAAATAGAGTTAGAATCTTATTTACTATATTTTTTAGGATTTATAAATCACAATAGAAGTAAAAACCCATAAATAGTGAACTGTATAACTCCAATATCAAAAGGTCTCATTGCATACAATATTCAAACACTGGCTTTGGTAGAAAATGACACCAATCCTTTAATTGGTTAAATGAGAGGTATAATAACAACCTATCATTTTTGGCACCACTGTCAGGGACATTCATCAATAAGTGTTAGTGAGATCCTACATTAGAGTTATACAAGAAAATTCAAAAACATTTTTAAAACTCAAAAACACAAAAACAATCTAAGAATATTTAGATTTATGAACTGCCCAAAAGATTCTCAAGGATGGTTTATATCTAAGGGATCCTAAATAAATCAAGAAGAAGAGAGGATCTAATTATTACTAAATAGATCAAGAAGTGAAAGAAAGGCACTTGAAATGTGTACATGAAATTTTTTTGAATCCTCTCCTAAACAAGGTTCATCCTCACAAATAGATCTTAAAAGAATAATCCTATTCAGAACATCTTCTCCTATAGGGGGAATTTATCTTGAAAATCCTCTTTTTAGAATTGTCAGATTTGATCCCCAAGCTTTGCAAGAATAAGATATAATCACCAACAAAGATTCTCCTCCTGAGATAGACCATAGGTTGAGGACTCGAGAAGATAATTTAGATTGGATTGATTACCAATGTTGGGAAGAAAACATAGGATATGAACATGTACATGTGGAAAACCCTGATTGACAACCCAAATAGATTTAACTTATTTGGGAATAATGGAGTTTTATTCTTATTTTAGTTAAGGGTCTAAATTAATAAATTAGTAAAGATTTGTGTAGTAATTTATCTTTTTCACTCTTCTAAAAATAGCAATAAATAGGAAGAAATATAACTTAGTTGGAAATAGACTGAGATGGCTAATTTAGAGGTTAAAAAATGATTATGTAGGACTAGGATAGTGTCAAAAACCTAAATCTAGATTTTGTTTAGTGAAATTATAGAAGCACCAAAAATGGGACACTTTGGTGTTTGATGCTGTAGTTCAATTCTGATACTATTAACTATTTGAATTTTTGACTCTAGATTCTAGTGTGGTTTGGTTTTGGGGTCCTGTAGGTGTCCTTAATTCTTCATGATCACCTGCCTATATTACTATATGACATTTTTTATTCTCAAACCCTAGGTATATCTACACACATGGAACAAAAAACATATCAAAATCCAAAAGGGAAAAATTGGGTTAGGGGGAGTATGATTGCATGATATAGAACCACTGCTGTCTTGATTACTACCTACATTAACCCTCAAACTAGGGTCTCAAATCAAATATAGTTATCCTTTAGGGAATATGCATAATCAACGTACATGGTAGATACAAAAATTAACTTTCACCTAGATCCTTCCTTGATCAAACATGCAAATCTATGTGTGATTCAAAATTTTGAGCTATATTATTGATTGATTTTTAATTACTTAGTGTGCCAAAGTAGTAAGTGCTAGATATAAAATGCCTTGTGAAGACCTTTATATAAGAGACTCTTTATTTTGAATTTAGGATCTTTATTCATGATAACCAACATAAAATAAATAAATAAAACTTAAGGAAGGGGATAAGAAGGGTTTAGGACCTATTAAGCAAGAAAAAATGACCATTGGATAATAGCACCAAGTAGGATAGGAGCATCGAGCACTGTAGCCAACTAGAATTTTGTTGTTTAAGACTTAAAAAATAGGCTTGCATTGACACAAACCAAGTCTAGGGGTCTTTGGGGGTATAGATTAGTTGACTACGATAATAGAAAGGTGATAAAAGTGAGAAACAAGACCAAGACAAGTAAAATAAAGACATGGCTAGTACGAACAATGCTCGTATTCTCTAGTCAGAGTCTCTTGTGAAGAGGACTATGAAAAGACATGATATGTGTGGTTTTTTGACCAATTTAGGGTGTATAAATTTCCCCCCTTTTATTCTAGTGATGTAATGAAATGAAATACTAGAGTAAAAGAAAGAAGAAAATGCATACCTGAACCTACATGCATGGAGGTGACTGTGGTACAAGCATCCAACTCACTTCCTAGCCAAGGAAGTGGATGGAGAGATAAATAGTTCTTAGAGAGAGAAAGAATCGATGGAGTGAATGCCCCTATACTAAATTTCAATGAAAAATCTATGTATCATAGAGAAGGAGGGCAATACTTGCCCCTGTGCTAAATCTGACTAAAGATGAGGAGTGCTTAGAGGCCCAAAACCAATGTCTTTCCTCTGTCTTGTACAAAATTGTGTAGTCTAGATCTAAGTAATACAATAGACCAACCACTAAAGATGGTCATGTGGTCTAACTTGGTACAACTTGGGTACAACTAGGTGTAATCTAAAAATTTGGTCAATTTGAAAAAAGAGAATGTCATGCCTTACCATTCCATATGTATAATCTTGAGTGATGAAGAACATGAATATTTGTGTCATACCCCCAAATATGGTATGTGAGCGATGCATCTATACAATCTAGTAATCTATATAACCATATGTGATATGACATACCTTTCCATGCCTCATGTGCAAAATTAGAGACTAAAACACTATGCTCTACACTATACCTATAGTCTACTATCTAATTCTATAACTGTGTCATGCTGTATGAAGTTGTATGTGTGAGACATGTAGCATGTACACGACCCAAAATTTGATATCTAAGTTTGTATTTGTATCAAAATCACTGTGAATCCATATAATCTAAACCACTATATCTAAATAGTTTATGTACCTATAAACTAAAGGTATATCTCTCTAATTGTCTTGAATAATGTTGAGTGACCCACATAATTTGAGTCACTATAAATCTCAACCAATCTGAGCTGAATCTAATAATCTAAATGTTGGATGTGCAAGAACCAAGGTGTATCCACTTATGGGAGTTGATGGGTATGCTGGGTAAGTGTATAAATAGGAATAATATGAATGATGCCCCATTTTGGGGAGAGGGACAAAATATGTGATAGAGGAGGTCAAGCCAAAAGTGATGACTAGTGTTGTAGTAATAGAAACAAGATTAGTATGTTGTGAATAAATTAAAAGGTTGTTTGATTGATTAGATTACGTTATTAAGAGTGGAATACATTTTGATTAGTGATGACCAAGGTATGTGTTTGGGTATAAGATAAATAAATAGATGTTCATTCCATAATAGTTAGATAAGGTAGTAAGAGATTGAAATTTGAATGATGTTGAAGGCATCATTTTCATGATTTTGTGGAATGAACTGATTTGAAAAATAGAGTTACGAGGTTCAAGCTATGGGCAAAATGGTATTTTTTTGAATGAAAAAGTTGGTTAACATAGGAAATTGGATTGATTCTTGATTCATTTATGTAGTTACTAGGTTGATATTTTGAGCTCTAGAGTGAGAAAAAATATGAGGAAATGATCACTTACCACAACCTAGTTTGAGCAACTAGTAGCCTAAATTTAGGTAGGTGGTGATGTGAACCTGATAAACAGCTTAAATGCTTGGTTTTTATTAGCTTTCAAGCCTATTTTAGTGCTTTTTATGGGTTTAAGATTAGCTTGGGAAGTTTTTTCTATTTATAGTGCTCCTATCCAGGTTTTAACACTCTTGTCTAGGTTTTAGTGCTCTTATCCAGTAATGCTATCCTTTTTACAGTGCTATTTTCCTAGAGGCATAATGTTTATATGATGTTACTTTGTTGTTCACTATTGTTCTATCTTGGATTTTGATTTGGTATTGTTGATTGATAGATGTTCTATTTTTGGTGTATTTTAGGGTGAGGTATAGATAAGAGAGTTCCATTGGGGCTAGGTGATGGAGAAATTGAGGTTGCTACCATTATCTACTAATGAGAGAGTAGTTATGGATAGGATAAGGTTGGGTCATATGTGTAACCTAGGTATAGTGTAGTGGGATCAATATTTGATGAATACCTTATGTAAGAAGTGGAATGTAGATACATGTACTTTTTGGATTTCTATAGGGGAGATGACTATGAATTTAGAGGATGTGTATTGTATACTACATTTATTGATTAGTGAGTAGTGAGTGATTATACAGGATGATGTAGGTGATGATGTGATTGATCATGCATCTCTGTATTTTGCTAGTGTGATTTTAGGTATACATTAAAGAGGTAATGATAGTGATGTGCTACTATCAGTTATTGTGCAGCCTCATATTCCATGCTTGAAAAAGTGGTTGGCTATTTTATTAGCCTCTTTTGTTACTATAGATGGGAGTGAAGTATTAATTGCATACAAGATGCATAGGTTTGTGTACAATGTGAAGGTATATGACACTATATTCTCATGGGGAGGACTATGATAGTCCACCTATATAAAGATATCTATAGGTTTATATAGGAGTCATTTAGTGGTGGGGTGAGCATGGTGACCTTATTCCATTATTAGGATTATGAGCACATAGTAGTTGTGTGATTGATTGGATTATCGAGGATAAAGTGGGCACCTCTAGAGCCATTTAGAGAGTGATGGATTAACACATTAGCTATTTGATCCCATGGGATAAACCATTATAGGTGGTTTTTAGATGGATTAGTGGCTAGTGACATCATATAGAGGCCTTATAGAGGATTTCTTAGGTGGACAGAGGATGACATAAAACTATGATACATGAGGGTCAACTATTGGATACATGACCATTAGGGTGGAGTATCTAAGTGATTTTAGTATGAGCATGTTAATAGATAGTTTGGGGTACCATAATATGTGCCCCCAATAACATGGGTGTGGGTGAGGAGTGCACGATCATCCACAAGGGTAGGAGCTCATGTGAGGCTTATCAATGTTAAGCTCACGCCATTACCTTTGGATGTAAGGGATGAACTCATAGATATTCTAGATGTGGATGATGTTGGATGCATAGATGCATATACTATGTGGTGGGCTAGGCATTAGTGGGCTCTATTATACCCTATTAAGGTAGGGGATGCTCTACAGTATGAGGATCTTAAGCTAATCTAGATGATGGGAGGTAAGTAGTGATTACCTTTAAACTATGTATAAATTTGTGCTTTAGTTTGATTTCAAATTATATAGATAACATAGTGTCATAATTTGTGCACAAGTGAAGTGAGAGGTGCTCAAGGTAGAGCACAAGTTGGGGTAAGAGGTGGAGATGATGATTACTAGGAGACCATAATTGAGTTGACATTTTGAGATCTCAAATGACATATACCTGATGATGTGGTGGAGGGATTGATAGAGTGAGCAATAGTCATGACCAGTATCCATTCCCATCTATTTGATAGGGATTATATAGTGATAACTAAATATGTTAGGGCAATAGAAGAGAGAGACAAGATGAGAGTTGAGCTAGATAGGCATAAGATACCCCCACTTAATTTTGGATCTATTAACATGAGGATCATGGATGAGTATATAGATCTTTAGAAGGAATATGTGGACTTGTGTGAGGAGCATGGTTGGATATTAGAGTAAGAGAGTCATCACAAAAGGCATGTAACAACTCGAGGAGGTGCAAGGCCATCAAGTGCTAGGGTAGATTATGGGACTAGTACTGGTGGTGAAAGTGACTAAGAGTGAGGGCTTGATGCCCATTCATGACTGATTGTACTTGATATCAATGTATATGTTTTGAAAACTCATTATATATATATATATATATATATATATATATATATATATATATATATATATATATATATATATATATGGATACTTATTTGATTTTGGCTCATGCATATTATGTTATGGAATTTGGAGTATATTGGTATATTTATTGCAAATGGTTGATTAAAATAGTTGATTTGGCATTGATGTTGAGGTTGCATATATTTTATAAAATGGTATTTAGGGTTTTGATTTGATTGTTGTTGATAGGTTCAAGTGTGATGCTAGTTTTGATTTTGAATAATATGCGAGTAAAAAACCTTTGTTGTTTAATAATTTGTAAATTGATTTGATAAAGTGAATTGGTTTAAGTTTCATAAAATAAGATATTATAAAGATTAGGATTTGGATAATTTGGGTTGGCTAGGGATGGTTATTTGGAACTAGAAATGTTAGTTGTTAGTATAAGGGAATGTATGATATCAGTCTATGCATATCAACCCCATGGCTTTTATATCACTTTCTGAACCCTGATGGCTGATTGAATAAGTGGCCATAATACTCATGCTATTTAGGAACATGCCTTGTATCTGATGATGTTTATGGTGTACTAACTATAGATGTACATGGAGACTCTATAAGATAAAAACTCGATGGATGCACAACTAAAACTATGTGTTATGAAGGATGCTCATCTATCCACAATAATAGTGGATTGTTACATGAAATAACAACCTATGGCCTGTACTGTGATGCATATGATTGAGCAATAGATCAAGATAGAACTATAACCTATGATGGGGGCTCATCTAATCTGAATCATAGTGGGTTGATACATGAAATAGGTTCCTAAAAACTTGGCTATAGTGAATATATATTTGGAGTAGTACTTTTTAACGTGGGTTCATCTAATCTTAACCATAGTGGGTTTCTACATGAGATAGGACCTTAAAAACTCTATTACAGTTCTTGTGACTATGTTAGATATGTATATGGAACTGCACTATGTACTTTATGGAATACACTACTATATGTAGGTTTATCTTGCTCTAATGATCTCCAAACCCTTTGACTAGGTGGGATAGGAGATCTCCTATGAGGCTCTATCCTAAAAATTACATTACTCTCATGATGAGTAACTGATGATTCTTATGAAAGAATGTCCTAAGATGACTTAACCATGGAGGAATGAGGTCTATGGATCTATGATAGAGGAGATCTCAATTCCCTTGGTCTAAATGCTATGATGCTATTATTAACACATCTATTAATATAGTCCCTGAGTCTATAACAATCATTGTCTCTATGTCCATGGATATGATGATAGTTAAAAAAGGGTTGATGTGGCTACCTGTGTAGGAGATGTGGATCTTGATGATGAGTAAAAGGAAATGTGATTAACCTCCTATCTAATAGTTCTAATAATATGACATATGGGCTATCCCACTCTAAATCAAACTATAGTGGTGCCCTACTGCTATTTTCTATAGTACATACTATAGGTGGTGCTCTGGAAACTAGCTCTCTGTTCTTAACTAGTTGCTTTTCTGGCTATGGTCTCCTATCATATTTTGGATGTGGTGGATTTTGAGTGTGAGGATCTATGGATGAAGGTAATGCTATGAATTACAAAGTAAGCTGATCACCTAAATCTGACTCAATCAATCCCAATTTCTTCTCCAAGGCTAAAAATGTATAACATAAGTGCCTAAAAGATGACTCTATTTGATATAATATATGATCTAGGAGGGGTTAACAAAGCCCCTTAATAAACATATGCTAAATCTATAAATCTATTGGTTTATAGATCAATTATGACATGTGAGTCTTGAATCATAAGATATAATCACAAACTGGATCTGAAGAATTCTGATGTAATACAATAAATTTCTCATATGTAACATGAAGGCCCATGTTTACTATGTAATATATGATAAATGCCTCCTCTAAGTCATCATATGTATGCAAGGAAACACCATGGAGTAGATGAAAGAACCAATTTTATGCATTACCCACTAATGTTTGTTGAAACAACTTTAGTAAAATCAAATGACTCTCATGAGATGGCAAAGCCTTTTGAAAGGCTTTAAGGTGTACAAATGGATCTCTAGTTCCATAAAACTATGGAAATGATGGTATTTGGAAATTACTAGGCAATGAATCTTTGAAAAATGTATTTGAAAGAGGGTTATGCGCAAGTCAATGGCATCGTGCATAGAAGTAGAAAACAACATTTCATAATGCATTATGGTTTAGAGGAGTGAGAGAAGAGTTAGAAGCATGAGATGCATTTTTTTCTTCACTATATGCATAATAGTCATCATTATTCCATGCATTATCACAATTATAATTTTTTTCATTTGAACGAGGAGAAGTAGAAGTATCACTTTCATATTCACTCTCATTATCATATTCATTTACATGTTCACTATCATACTCATTATCACTTCCATTATCATTAGGGAGAGGGGTAAGATATGATTTTAATTCTTTAATATGCAATAAATTGTCATGTGAAATTGGAATACTATGTGCATCTATGTTATCCTTGAATGGAGTGCATGCATTATTTTCATTTGTAATATGAGAAGTAAGAGTAAGAGAGTTATCATTTAAATATTCTTTTGTCATTGTTTGAGATGACAAAGTATATTTAAGAATATGAGGTTGATCATTTTAATTATACATAGGAAATTTGATTCTATTTAATTTCTATTATTGTAATTTGAACATAGAAGTAGCAAAAGAGAGGGAGAAACTAGGTTCAAATGCAAGTAAACTATCACCAATGAGAGGTTCACTTGGAATTACATGATTAATTTGTACATTTGATGTATTGTGCATAAGATAATGAGGTGAAAATTAAACTTCCCATTTATCAAAAAAATTTTATTTGGAAGAGGGAAGAAAAGAGATAGGTTTGAGAGAAGAAAATAAATCTACTTTTTCTTCACTATCACTTTCATATGCATCATCATATTCCTCATTACAAAAATAGTAATTGTATTCATTTTAAATGAAATCATTTTCCTCATTTCTAGTTGATGTGTAATTTTGGAAATTTGTCCATTCATTATCATAATTATGAGAAAAAATTAGAAATTTGTATATAAGATGAGAGGAAAGAAGTGCCTTAGTGGCCATTTTATTGCTTTCACCAAAGAGAGTATGTAAAATTACTATTAAGAAAATAAATGCAAGAATGAATACTAATATAGATATTTTGAAAATATTTTAGACACTCCAAACAATTTGTAAAAATTCCAAAATTAGTATTTAAAAATTTTATGGGAGGAAGGCTTGGAGTTTGAGGACCTAGTTTGGAAATCTAGGGTTTTGGGTTGGAGTTTTAGAAATTTGAAATTATTGAAATAATTTAAATTCTAAAATAATTTTGAATAAAACAAATGTATAAAAATTTATACAGAAATCAAAATTTTGAAATTGAATTTTTGCACAAAAATGTGAAGGAAAATCCTAGGGGTACCTAGGTTTTGAGATTTGTTCAAAGTAAGTTGGGTTCACTAAATGATTTAACTTATTTAGGAATACTGGATTTTTATTCCTATTCTAGTTAAGGGTCTAGATTAATAAATTGGTATCAATTTGTGCAATTATTTGTCTTTTTCACTCTTCTAAAAATAACAATAAATAGGAAGAAATATAAAAATTAGAAATAGACTAAGATGGCTGATGCAGAGGTTGAAAATGACTATGTAGGACTAGGATAGTGTTAAAAACTTGAATCTAGCTTTCATTTAGTCAATGGATAGGAACACAAAAAACATCACACTTTGGTGTCTGATGCTATAGTCTAATTTTGGCACTTTTGTTTGTTTGGATTTTTGACTCTAGATTTTGGTACAGTCTAGTTTTAGGGTCCTATAGGTGTCCTTACTTCTTCATGATCACATGTTTATATCATTTTATGACTTATTTTCTTCTCAAACCCTAGGTATATCTACACACAAAATAATAAACATATTAAAATTCAAAAGGGAAAAATTGGGTTACGGGGAGTATAATTGCATGATCTAGAACCCCTACTATATTGATCACTGCCTACATTAAACCTCAAGCTAGGGTCTCAAATCAAATGTCATTCTCCCTTACGATACATGCATAATAAATATTCATGGTAGATGCGAGAATAAATTTTTCTTAGGCCCTTCCTTGATCAAGCATTCAAATCTATGTGTGGTGCATAATTCTGAGCTATACTATTGACTAATTTTTAATTAATTAGTGTGCCAAAGTAGTAAGTGCTAGATATAAAATTCTTTGTGAAGTCCTTTATATAGGAGACTCTTTATTTTGAATTTGGGAGATTTATTCATGATATCCAAGATCAAAAATCTAAATAAAACTTAAGGGAGGGGTTAATAAGGGTTTGGGACCTATTAAGCAAGAAAAAACAACCATTGGACAATAGCACCAAGTAGGAAAGGAATACTGGGCACTGTAGTCCACTAGAGTTGTATTTTTTGGGACTCATAAAAATAAGTTTAGACTAACACATACCAAGTCTAGGGGTCTCTAGGGGTATAAATTAGTTGATTGAGATAACGTAAAGGTGACAAAAGTGAGAAACAAGACCAAGATAAACAAAATAAAGACATGGCTAGTTTGAATAAGGCTCGTATTCTCTAGTCAGAGTATCTTATGAAGAGGACTATGAAAAGACATGATATGTGTGTTTCTTGACCAATTTAGGGTGTATACAGATAACCAACATTGGGAAGAAAATATGGGAGATGAACATGCACATGTGGAAAACCTTGATCGACAACCCCAATAGGATAATTTTTTTTCTTATCCAATTAGTTTGGGTCCTAATGACATAACTTTTATGAAAAACATTTCACCATCCATTTTACCTAATTTCAAAGTTAAATCCTTAAAGGATCTAGATTAGTTCCTCTTTTAATTTCAAGTTCTCTGCCAAACATATGATTATGTTATACACAATTAAAATTTTAAACTATTCTCATCTACACTTAAGGATGTAGCCATGAGATGGTTCATAGGCCTTGAGGGTAATTCCATAATCACTTAGGATGAAATGGAAATTGTATTTCTGGATAAATATCAATATTATTATAGAGTTAGATAATGGAAGGAATAATTTTTCAAGATCAAACAAAATGAAGATGGAACCTTAGAAGATTACCTTGATAGGTTTATATTTACCCATAAAAAGACTGGTTACTATCTCACTGAGGAGGTTGTCAAAACATTCTTTCTTAAAGGGTTAGATGATGATACATGTGATGCTTTGAACCTAATGAGAAAGGGTGACATTGACAAAATAAACTTTCATCAAATTTTAACATCGTGTATTAAGTACTCTAGGATAAGACCTACACAAAGAAATAAAGGTTAGGAAAATTACCTGAAGTTGCCCAATTAATGAAAGAATTTGCCAGTTTTAAGACAAATATTTTAGTATAATTAACATCCACATTAGATGGCCTCAAAGCAAAATCTAATGATATAAATACTGAATAGTTATAAATATATTATCTTAGATGTAGATTCAAACATGTGGTAAAAGATTTTCCCTTAGACAAAATAGAGGTATGTGGTATTTGTGACCTAGATCATGACACCAAAAATTACAGACACCTTCTTACTATAAGAAACCACATAAAAAAAGTAGCACATACTATTGAGGAAGTAAAATTTATCCAAAAATAAGGAAATCAATACTCATAATCTCAAAATCAATTTGGTCTAAGATTTCCTCCTAATCCATTGATGGTACCATGGGATAGTTAAGTCACACTACCAATGTGGGGACCACCACAACTGCAAACATGGGTTACTCAAGAATGGATGCCACAGATGTGGGGAATTCCTCAAAATCAAATTTGGACACAACAACAAAACCAACAACCACATTGGGTACAAAAATCACCACCTCAATGGTCAGATCAATACTATCAACCACAAAGAAGATTTCCTCTAGTTTATGCCTTGATGTCTCCATCCCTCAGCCACCACCAATTGAGTGATAATTTAACCAACCATAGTTACCTATGAAAAATTCAAAAAATAGGCAAAATACACCTATTTATGGAGTTGATCAAGAAAGTAATATTACAAGTGCCTCAACTGAATGTAATAATATTCAACTTAGACCAGGGAAGGTAGTAGGAGATTCACCCATTACCATAAATAAAATTCTGAATGATGGCAACACTCCTAAAACTCCTATAGTCCAAGAACCAAATGAAAAAAAGGTATAAGCCACAATCACACTAGCTATAATTCAAGATCCCCCTGCTATTCCATTTATTGAGAGACTTAAGGAGGATAAACCTAGGGAAGATTTTAAATTGATGCATGCATTAAAAGAAATGAAGAAAGAAATTCCACTGTTAAGATCCATTAAATAAATTCTTGATCTAAATCAAATCATTAAAGGATTATATTAAATCACTAAGAATAAAAAATTAGTATCCCAAAATAATTTAGGTAATTGGTAAAATTATTGATTTATTAGCAAGAAACATACTTATTCCTAGACATGGAGATATTAGCAATCCTGTGATGACTATGACAATTGGGAACAAGTCTATTCAAAATATTCTTGTAGATCTAGGTGCTACCATAAACATAATAATTATCAACATAGTAGAGTAATCTTTCATAGGGCTTCAACCTACCACAACAATTTTAAAAATGGTAGATCAATCCACTATTGTCCTTAAAGGAACCATAGAGAATGTACCAGACACCATATAATCCTAATAATACCTTGTTGATTTCATGATCCTTCAACCTAAAATAAAGAGGGAATTATATCCAATCATCCTTGGTGGACCTTGGTTAGCTACAATTTTACCACAAATTGATTGTAGATAGAGAAACATGACCATCTATAATGGAATTCATGCTAAACAAATATCTATCTATCCACTTGCTAGACCTTCAATGGGTATTTATAAATAAATATGGGTGGATCATCCTGAACAAAATCATGCCAGTGTGTCTTCCTTATCCATGGTTACAGTCAAATAACATGCTCAAAAATTTGAAGAATAAATAACAAACGATTTAGATGAAGATAGACTAGCCCTAAAGTCTGATAATATTGCTCTGAAGTCCAATAATTTTGATCTGAAGTCTAACAATTTTTTTTTGAAGACTTATAGCTTAGCTTTGAAGTCTGAAAGTTTAGCTCCAAAGAGTAGTAGCTTAGCTCTAAAGACTAGTATCTTAGCTCTGAAGACTAGTGGATTGGCCCCAAAGACTAATATCTATGCTCCAAAGATGAAAAATCATGAGTGGGAAGAATCCACATCCACTATTGAGAATCAAACTAATTCAGTAAGCACACCAAACATGTTATCTTGTCTACAGGATATTCAATAAGCCATAGTTGATTGGGATCAAAATAGGTAAAATTCATTTTTACATGATTTTCATTGTCCATTAACCAATATTATTTCCACAAGTGAAACCTTTTACAAATATGTATCCAAACTTCACATGTTATTACCACACACATGCCCATATAATTCCTTTATGATTTAATACAAATAGATAAATTCCATTATTCCAAGCACTAAACATATTACTATCCAACCTAGTAAACTATTAACTATTAATAGTTGGTTGACTAACCAACAAGAAAAAAAGGTGTTTGATGTATTGGTACAACACATACAATATTTTTCTTGGGATTAAAATGACATGAAGGGAATACATCCCACTTTATGTACACATCACATCTACACTAAAAATGCTAGACCAGTTAGAAAACCACAATAGAGGATTAACCCAGCCTTGAAATAAATTGTTAAGAAGGAAATATAAAAACTATTAGAAGTTGGTTCTATCTATTATATATCTAATATCCAATGGGTTTCAACTCTAATCATTGTGCCTAAAAATAATGGGAAATGGAGAGTTCATGTAGACTATAGATAATTGAACAAAGATACTATGAGGGATTACTTTCCCTTGCCTTTTATTGATCGAGTTTTGGATAATTTGGTAGGAAAAAAATATTTTTGTTTCTCAAATGGTTTTAATGGATACAATAAAATTATAAGAGACCCTAAAGATCAAGATAAAATAACATTCCCCTACCCCTAGGGAACATATGCCTATACAGTCCTTTTTGGATTGTGCAATGTATCCACTATTTTTCAAAAAGTAATTCGCAATCTTTTCTAATCTTACAAATGAATGTGTGGAAGTGTATATGGATGATTTCAATATCTATGGTACTAAATTTGATGAAGCTTTGAATAATTTAGATAAAGTGATTATTATATGTGAAGATCACCAAGTATCTTCGAGTCATGAGGAATGCATCATAATGGCTGATGAAGGGATAGTATTAGGATATCATATCTCTTTTCAAAGAATAAAAGTAGACCCAAAAAATATTGAGGTAATTTTTAACCTCCCCATTCCACAAACACAAACTGATGTTAAATTTTTTTTTGGTCATGTAGAATATTACTGAAGATTTATTGAAGATTTCAACAAGATAGCTTCCCCTATGCTTTCTTTGTTAGAAAAAGACAATGAATTTTTATGGAATGATAACTGTCAAGAAGCATTTGAAACATTATAGAATAAACTTTTGATTGATCCAATCTTGAAAGGACCTAATTGGGAAAAGATTTTTCATATCTATATTGATGCTTCTAATATTGCATTAGGAGAAGTATTAAGTCAAAGAGATGAGGATGGAAAGATGTATGCCATTTATTATATAATCAAGAATCTTACTCCACATAAAAGAATTACACTACCATAGAAAAATAATTTCTTCTTATTGTCTATGCTATAAACAAGTTTAGGCATTACAATACTGGTTATCAGGTATTCCTCTATATAAATCATTCAATAATTAAGTAATTAATGAATAAATAAATAGTAGGTGGGAGAATAATTAGATGGATATTTTTATTAAAGGAATTTGACATTACCATCATAGATAAACCAAGAGAGTATAATATTATTATTGACTTTTTGTCTAGATTGATCACTATAGGTAAAGATGAACATGTGGAGGACTCTTTTCTAGATGAAAAAATATTTTCCATATCCACATACTCCCCATGGTTTGTTAAAATTAAAATTACATGGAAACAAGAAAGTTTCTTCATTCCTTCACCTCTAAAGAAAGAAAACATTTGGTTAGAGGTAGTTCTCATTTCAAATGGTTTAAAGGCATGTTGTTTAAAAATGAATATGATCATATACTTTGTAGCTATGTTTTAGAAGATGAAGTGTATGACATAGTGAACTAGGAAGAGGACATTATTCAGCGAAAAGGACCATTCATAATATCTTTGGTGCAAGTTACTACTGGCCATCTCTTTACATGACTATCAAAAGGTTTGTATGGCAATGTGATCCTTGCCAAAATATGGGTAAGCCTACTCTATCCTCTAAAATGCCTCTCCATCCTCAAATAAGTTTAAAACCATTTTAAAAATGGGGTTTGGATTTTTTTGGAACAAGAGACCCAATTTATCAAGGAAAATAATATTTATTGGTATGTACTGACTATGTTACCAAGTGGGCTAAAGTGATGGCATTAACCTTTGCTAGGGAAAAAATGGTTATTAATTTCCTATACCATAAAATCATGTTGAGATTTAGAGCTCATAGATCTATTATTTTTGATAAAGGGCCCTAATTCATATCCAATGATGTAGATAAACTCTTTCTTTCTCTTCTAACCCAACTTTGACACCTACAAACACTATCTCATGCATTTAATCTTCACAATATCATCTTATTTATCAACTCTTTCTTACTAAGATTATTGACACTATTCTCATACATGACCTTCTATCTATACCTCTTTATTTTATTCTTCCTACCTTTAGGCTTTGCATATATCTCTCATGTGTTCACACATCTCATTCCACTCACTTTCACCCTCTATTTCATTCACCTCACCTACACTATACCTCATTAGTCTTCAAGATTCTCTTAGTCAAACTACATCCATCTTTGAATAGGGTCTAATGAAAAAAAATTAAACATGGATAGTCTCTTTTAATTTCAACACAATGGTTTCCACCTTACTCACACTCTCTCATAACCTCAATTACCTTCATGGTCTATCAATCCCTCAACCTCACTATGCCTCTAGTAGCCTTTTTTTAGAAAAATTATTCTAGTATAGACTAGTACATTCTTATTTTTAGAAAATAAATGTATTTTTAGACACCCTCTATCAATTATTATCTCTTCACAAAGTTTTAAGATCCAAATTGCCTATTAGATGCCTTTTGTAGCTTCTACATAGTCCTAATTAGGTCTCTCTAGCCATACTTAACACAATCTCCTAAAAATCATATGTCCAGTTATATACAATTATAAAATATATAAAATCACCTTATTAATATCAAAATCCTTAAAACTACCAATTTTCATCCAATTTTATTGGTTAAAGTGCTAGATATCCCACTTTTTATTTTTTGAACCCTAAACTAGGGTTTCTGAGTGTATATCAATCCCAAGTTGATTCCTTTTTGATTTCAACAAGTATTATTTGTTTTAAAATCATGAAAACATTTGGATAAGTTTTTTTTAACCTATATACACATTTAAAATTATTAAACCTTGCTTTATTACCTTTTTATCACATTCTTCTCATGGATTCTGCAGTCTTCTTTATCACGGTCTGCCTGTATACAAGTGTTAACAGGGTTTCTAATGCACATTTACTTACCATAGGTTTTTGAAAAGTATTTCCATAGTTTTAATACATCATGTGGTCCTTAATTTATGTTTTAATACCATAAAAAACTCCATTCATTTGTTATCCAATTACTCAATCAAAGCTGCTTAACTGTGTCTTGAAAATAGGGTATACACACATAATGGTCTAGCACCCTAGTTTCTTTTTAGAATAAAACACGAACCATATACATGAAATAATTAATATATTAATGATTATAATAATTTAGTAACACATGAAGAAACCTAATCACCATGTTTTAAAAGTATTCCTTCTTTTTCAATCTATAATTCTCAATGACCATACATAAAACATTTGAACATAACCTATAAATATTTGTCTTTCAACATGCATTACCATAAAATTGTTTTTAAATGATAGAATTATTTAAATAAATTATTTTTTAGTCACAAAACCATATTAATATAATGGTAAATAGGTATATAAGTTCCAATCATGCTAATTTCATTAGTTCTTCTTCGATAATCTACTCTGTCACCTTTATTACAGAATGTAGAGTTTTTCATTATTTCCTCTTTATTGTAACCTTATATATGTACCTATAACCATTTTAAAATTATAAATAACTTATAAAATTCTATCTCTAAATTTTATCTATGATACTAACACCTACTTCAATCAAAAACTTGTTACAAACATAAGAAACTATCTCCTAGACAACTAACTTTCTTGGCAACTACCTTCATATGGATATTAAATTCACATTTATTGATTTATGCCACCTCATGTATGAAATAAAATTTATAAACCCACTTATTCTAACACATGACCATATAATAACATTTAATTAACATGAATTTATTTAACATCACACCAAACTACTCATATGCATACTCAACATTTTTAAATATTCAAATTAAGGTTTTGGTGGGAAAAGTTCCCAAGGCTAAGAACCTCTAAAAATAAGATATATAATGACTCAATAATCCTAATTGGGTCTCTATAGGACATATATCACAAAACTTATCCCAAAATTATAAAAAACATACTTGATTACATGAACTTTCTTGATGTTCCTACATCATACTCCTGGGCAAGAAAGAAATTGGACTGTAATGTTTTGTTGTGTTTTTTCTTCCATGTATTATAATTAATGTTTGTTGAATAATATTTATATTATGTTTTTCCTTAATTCTTTAATTTCTCCTCTTTTCCCTCACACTTGCCTCTATAGACTAGGAATTTGACTCAAGTGAGGTGGTTAGTATTGTGTTAGTTCCAAAATGAAATCAAATTGAAATAAACACACTAACAAGCATACATATATAGGCCTAGACACTAAGGGGAACTTAGTGAAGAAAAAATAATTTGAAAAAACATAACTAAAAATAAATAACACAAACTTTCTTACCCTCCTTGGATGCTCCAATGGATTTCTTTGTTGGCTTGCTCGGCTTTGTGCTTTAAAAGGTCTATTGCAATGGAGTTTGGCTATCCTCCACCTCCTCTTGGCACCATGTGGCTTGTGGATTTGGATTAGTTAAATTTTTTGTCATTATAATAATAAAATTCATAAAGTTTTGGAATCAAATTATCATTATAACTTTTCACTAATTTAGCTTAAAAATAACATTCATGGCTCTCCTATTTATAGATTTTCAAAATGGTTCAGGATCAACCATGACCATCCATCTCAAGATTTAGATGTGTGACCATAAATAAATCCAATTATGTAATTAAATTTATAAATATCCCCCATAAATATTTTTGATAGAAGGGTATTTAAGAGGCATGGAGAGTCTTAATGAGGCATGGGGTGGTTTAATCCTGATATTTATACATTTATGGCTTGTGGATGCCACCCTATAGAAATGATGTCATTTGATGATGAATATATTCAATATTACTTTCCAAAAATAAATATTCAAAAATATCCATGTAATTCTTAATTAGGCTCATGATTTGAATTAATTAGCTTTTAAACATGATTAGGCAATTTTGATGCAAATTTTAGCCCTTAGGGCATAAATTAATCAAATTGGTCAAAATGTCTTGTTATCGGATTGAAATTTGATTTTATTTAAATTTGAATTTGATGTTATATGCATTGGAACTATTATCCCATTTAGGATGTTGGCAATAGAAAATAACAAAGGCATGTGTCTTGTAAAAAAAATTGATAGAAAAGAGCAATCCAGAGCACCAAGGTGCAAAAATGTAATTTTGACTCAAAATGATCTAATCAGAGTTAGCTACTTCATAAAATTCATTGCCTCATTTAAAGATACCCTATCCAAAATTAACACTTGTATATGATAGGTTCAAACATTTTAACGTGTTTTTATCCCAAATTGTGGATTTGGTAGAAATTGGTCAAAAGCCTAGTTGGAGGTTATTAGTGGCCAATTTTAGGTGTCTACAATTTGCCCCTATTTGGGAAGATGTTGTAAATAGTAGGCATAATAATGTTTTATAAAATAATGAGAAATGGATTGTATGCCAAAAGGAAAATGATGGTCGAAGAAAAATCTCTAAAGAATGTTTAGGAAGCCTATAATGATGCCCGCTTAAGGGAGTGGCTATCATATATGTGGATGGACGGTCCCTAAAAAAAAGGTAAGAAGAAAGGTGGGATTAAATTGTGGTTGAGATTATTCAAAATGATAAAATCCTTATATGCATTGATTTAAAAAGGACTAATTTTCCCAAAGGTGGTTATAATCAAGAATAAATGTCAAAATAATGATTTGCCCATAGGTGGTTATAATCATTAAGAAGACCTAGATTGGTGAAAGGTGATGTTTTATATGGTTGTGCCCCAATTAGGGTAGATTATCAAGCATAAATCATGGATATAACCTATAATATAGATTAAATATGAGTGGGTACAAATGTAGATGCGATGGTCTAATGACTAAAGAAGTCACAAACAACTAGGGATATGAGGATGCTCAAAGTGATGAAAGAGATAAATAGAAGAATAAGGATTGACCATTATAAATGTTTTAGTTATACCTACCAATGATAAAATGCACATCCTTATTATCAATGATACAACTAGATTGGTCAATGGGTTAATTCATTCAATATGGGTGGAAGGATTTTCCAAAGTACCAAGGAGAAAATTCTATGGCTCCACTAGTTGTAGACTTATTGAAGCTGATTTTTATTATAACATGTGATGGTATAAAACATGATAGAACACCATGAATACTCTCCTAAAATATGCATGAGGACTGAATATCAATCCAATAAACATTCAAAAATAATGCACCAATGATAAAAACTAGGATGACAATGTTGACATATGAATATGGATAGACTCAAGAATAGTGTGCTCAAGGAATCACCTAATGAATGCATATATAATAAGTCAAGGCAAAAATATCAAAATAAAATAAATAGGAAATAAACCAAATAAATAAACAAACAAAAAGCACACAAACAAACAAACAAACAAATAACTTGAAATAAACAAGCAAATAAAAATCCTGAAAATAAAAGCAAAAGAAAACATCTTAATAATGACCATGCCCTAGTAAGGTAGATCAAGGATAACTGAATAGGATTAGATAGGATAAATGTTTTTGTATTTTTGAAATATTTGAAATGTTTTTGGAATTTTAAGGTATCTTGTTAGAGAATGACAAGATACCTACTCGTAGAATAATGAGAGTGTTTGTCTTAGGTTACTTATAAAATGGTGAGAGTGCATGGAAAGGGGGATTGAGGTGATCTCAAAATGAATTAATCATAGCCTAAATAGTCCTAAAATGATCTCAAGTCAAAGTAATTCCATCCGCACAAAAGGAGGGGAAAAACCAACTAGGTCCAAACAAGTTCTCAAATCCAGTAAATGGCCAGTCAAATGAAAAAAATAATGGTAAGGTGATGTAGTAATGCAAGATAAATAAGTGTTACCCCTAGTTTACCCATAAGTAGTTATAATTAGGATAAAAAAATAAGATCAATGATACTAATTTTTCCATAAGCGGTTACAATTAACAACAAGACTAGAGAGGCATTGATTTGCCCATAGGTGGTTATAATCAAGCTCACATAAACAAACTTGATACAGGATGGAAAATGAAATATATCTTGCCAAATCATCTATCACACTATTTTCATACACTATCATTATAAAAATGGATTTGATTTATTATTGAAACTTGATTAGAATCTCCACATAAAAGGTGCAGGAAGAGCCAAATGAACCAAGATCAAAATAAGATTAGGTAAGCCAAGTTAAAATAGGCTGTGGTCTAGGTAGGCATGGTATGGTAGAATGGAATGGTCTTACTTAGGATAATGATAGGTTTTGATAGAATGGATAAAATGGTAAGAGGGATTCCCCCAAGTGATGGGTTAATTGGATGGGTATGAGACAACAACAAATGGATATGGAAAATGAAATGGTATGGTACATGTTTTTGGTTGGTGATGTTTATTGGGTTGGATGTGTTTGGCCTAGGTATGGTAAATGGTATATGATTTTGTTGTTCCTATTGAAATGGAGATGCACGTTATAATCAATAAATGATATGAATAAAATACTAAATCATGTTAATTACTAGCCCACACCTTGTTTGAATAGTTGATCTGTCAAGAACTACCTATATATTTAGATGCAAATTATGTTGTTATGATCTTCATTGGTTGTTGATTCAATTTACTTAAAGTGTTGACATAAGGTATATTTGTAGCATATGCAAAGGGAAGTGTGGCCAAGGATGGTAAATAAGGAAAAATAATGGATGGTAGATTTGTTTGTGAAATGGAATGGTAGATGATAATGGAATGAATGATGGTGGGGAAACAAATGAAGATCAGGGCTTTCAGTCACGAATAATGTTGCTAATGCTGAATTTGACATATCTTTAGATGTGATGGGGCCAAAGACCTTTAAAGATTATCTCAATAGATCCCCCAAAATTTTCTATTATTTGGGCCTGAGAGTAGCGACCATCTGATTAGGTTGTAGATTAGAACCTATTTTGATGTGATATTTGATTTTATCTTCATCATGCAGTGAAGAGATTTTATGCTCAATGATTAGTGCCTAGATGAGGTTTTCACCAATGAAGTTGACTTGATTTTCCTATAGCATCTCCAAGAATGTTTCACTAATAAATGTTGAATTTTAACTTTGATTTTATTATAGCACCTCCAAAAATGTTTCACTAAGAGATTATTCTTCAACTACTACATGAATATTGTTTTGGATTCCTTGCTCTTCTTCAATTGATATGCCACCATGGATGAATTTCAACAAAGTATGATTATATTGGTCCCAATTGACACTTATGGGAGATGGAATGTTAATGAAATGGCTAGATTGGTTGGTGTAATGGTATGTGGAATGGTAATGAAATGGGAGAAGGAAAAACAATCCTTATAGAAAATACTAGGAGAACTTGTGTTAAAGCTGAAGTACTCATCCTAAAAAACCATAGAAGGATCAAAAATTTATTCAAATTGATCTGTGAGGCATGCATAACCAATATTGTAATAGTTATGAATGTACTCTCATTTTGAATCTAATTCTGACTCAAGGGACTCTAAATCTAAGGTCGAGATTGATGTTGATTCTGATTCTGATGCTAAATTTGATATTAGTTTAAGAATAAAACCTAACTCTAATTTTTATTCTTCATATAATGGGTACTCTTTTAAAATGATGTCTTATTGAATGTTTGGTAGTGGACAAGTAACGACCCATGATGGCATAATGGGCTCCACAAAGACTATTTTGTCATAGTGAGTCTCCTTAACGATGGAGAAAAGATCAAAATATAACTCCTCAGAGACTTGATTGTTAATGGGAGGCCTTTGAAAAATAGGCATATGGTTAAGGTAATGATTTTCCCAAAGGTGGATATAATCATTAAGAAGTGAATCGATAAAGACTGGCTCATCAGAATGAGACTCCTTGATAACATGTATAGGATTGAAAGGTGATTCATCATAGGTTAACTTATCAAAAATGGTGGGTTCAAAAAAAGCATCTTGGATTGGTTGGTTTTCTTGGCCTTGGTGTCTAATGAGTTGGAAGATACCAATTTTGAACATAACTTGGTCTTTGAATGATTAGATTGGTTGAGATTTAGATGGGATTGGTACTAGATAAGGAATGACTTATGGTTGGATAATGGTAGGGCATTGTGGATCATGATTGCTCATATGAGCCAAAGGATGAAGTATTGAAATGGTAACAATAGGGTGGTGTGGAACTTGGTTTTTCACATAAGCCAAAGGACTAGGTCGTAGAATGATGAAGGGTCATTGTGGAGCCTAGTTGCTCACACAAGCTAAAAAATGAGGTCTTAAAGGACAAATTTGGAATGTTTCAGAGCTTGGCTGATGGTACAAGCCAAAATATAAGGTCTTGGTATGGAAATGGTGTGATGTGGTGGTTTTGGAATAGAAATGGTTTGATGTGGAACCTGATTACTTACATAATCCAAATCATCCAAGTCCTCCTCATAAAACATATCATCCCAATTGGTAACTTGATTTAGATTTTTTGGATTTTGACTATGTTCCTCATATCGAGTATTATAGGGAGAATAATAAAACTCCTTAGAAAATATATCTCTATAGGGGGTTTTAGCCAAATTTTGTGTGACCATTCTATCATAAATTAGATTATACATGACTCCACCATAAGTATAGCTAGACATATCTGAATAAATGATGAAATATCTAAAAGCAAAAAGGCTGAGATTTTTTCAAACTCTAAGAAACTATGCCAAAAGGACAAATGGTTCAAACTTGGTATAAATTGGGCAAAAGGGTGGAGCTATATCTTCAAACAATGTTTTGATCATGGAGCTATATCTCCAAAATGGTTTTTGCTAAGACTGGCATATAATAGTCTAACATCAAATGTCTAACGTCAAATGTCATACACACAAAAGGTTAAGTGTCTAAATAAAAATTGGTATGTCAAAGTTCTAAGTGAAAGTGTTCCAAACAAGGTATAAAATAGGAAAGGGAAAAGAGTCACTAGGTATTTTGTCCAAACATAGATTCAGAAGCTAGGCTCAAACAGGTTGTGCTAGGACTTTTGGCTAAATAGCATCAAAATCTAGACTTGAAATAAAGGCATGATGTGATTTGATTTAATCTAACAAGTTTGGAAACAACTTTGACATAGATCCAACACATGGAATCAAACATAAACATGATCAGTTGGCATAAGCCTTAAGGCAAAAGGCTCTTGGAGAAAGGTTGTGTTCTCCCAAATAAAGGCACAAATAATGATGAAGATAGGCATTAAAGAAACAAACAATCAATAGTCTTCAAATTTGGGTAATCGATTAACCGAAGTTATACAACTTAAAATATAAAGATCTATGTATCAACCCCATGAATTGAGGCCTAAATAGAAATCAATCAATGTTTGAATCCAAACTTGACAAGGTTAATTGAAAACTCAATGTTGAAGACTAGGATTTGGCCAAATAAGCTAGACAAGATTAGACAACATGATGGTGCATAAACAAGGTCCAAATGGAAACAAGTTTTGAAATAATTTGAGCAACATAAAGGTCACCTTATCAATCAATTAACATACACATAAACAAGTTTATAAAAAATTACAAAGCAGAAGTGTGGTATAAAATAACTAACATAACGCCTCTTTAAACAAAATAGTGGCATATAAATAAATTGGTTTTGATGTGATTTATAAATAAACACATTAGTTTTAGTCTCAAAACACCAAGCAAGAAAATGCAAAATATAATTAAATCATCTGAATTCCTATCAAGGGTGTAGCAAAGTGGGATTGACTAAAACTAATTGGTTTTCATTCATTCTAGATGGATCCCATGTCTACCAACTTTCACGTTAGTAAATAAGAGAAGTAACATGTCATTTGGATCCATGGCACTTGGCTTATTGTAAAAAATTCTAGCCCTTTTTATAACCACTACATCTGTCACTTGCTTAGTGTAGTGTGATGTCCAACACACTCAAACATCCCACTCCCATGGAGAGGGGTTGAAGATGATGCCAAGAGATGAAGTGTTGAGTCAAAGATTCTCTAAAGAACTCTCATAAGCCAAGATGTAATGAAATAAAAGACTAAGTGAAAGAGCTTTAAAGGTTGCTTGTAGTTCACTCAAGCCATGCAAGTCCTTGAGGAGAGCCTTGAAAAATTCTCTTTCACACCTTTGACTAAGGCATTTTTTAATAAAGATGGTGCTTTTGATCCCAAAAGTTTCCTAAAGGAGATGGATAGGAGAGCATACACACAATGTCTTTCTTTTTTCCAAACAAAACTAATTAAGAAATTATTGAATACAAAATTTAAAAATAAGTTCAATTTTAAGAACTTAATTGAAAAAGTGTGGTGATGTTCTTTGGTCCCTTGGCCTTAAGTTTGTAAACTTTGAAAAAAACCACAAAACATAATCAATAAATACCCTAAAAAGTTCCTTTAAACACCAAAATGAAGGGTTCCTAGTTCATTTTAGACATCCAAATAAAGTGTGAAAATAATTATTTTAGTTATTTTGGAACTTTTTTAGGTATATCCTATAATAAAAAGATTAGCACTTTGTTTAGCCTTGAAGCATTTTTTTTCAAATGAGATAAACAACTTTGAAGGGCAAAAATCTATCGACCCAAAGGCTAAACCTCAAGAAAGTAAACACATTAGATTAGAAAATTTTAAAAAAAATTTCAAAATTTTATGAAATAATATATGTAACTTGAAGCTAAACTGATATCATAGTCTAAAAATTTATGAGAAAACACGTGGTTTAAAAATATGCATAAAAAATGGAGTCTATATGACCCTAAACCAAGCATTTGAAAATGACCTATTAGCTATCGAGTTTGTGTTTTTAAGAAAAACATAGTGATCATCAATGGTTATAGCTGACCATCGATGGTTGTTATGATTGTCAATATTTCTTCTAACCATCAATGTTTTACTCAACTATCAAAGGTTTTTCTGACCATCGACGGTCTCTGTGTAAACCTGTGAAGATAATAATCTGACCAAATGAAGTTAGAAAACCAAATTACAAGATTTTTAATAATCCAACTAAAGATTTTAAAGTTGCATAATGATATTATTCATGCATGGGCTGAATATGCCCTAAAACATTACTATTATACTTGTATTCTAGTCTTCTTTAGTTTTCATCCTCATGATTACAACAAATACAATGGTAATTTCACTCCCAATTGCTTCAATCTACTATGCTTCTATCTCCAAGGCTTCATCTTGATATTCTTTGTCCTCCATCTTGTAAATCTCAACTACTACAATTACCTTCTTTTCATTATCCACCATATCACCATGAAATGATCCCTTTAAGCCTACTAGTCCTGCCTACAATTTATTTTTACTATCATACACAAATGGGTAATCAAATTTTAGATCTTTGTCCATCAATTGCATTTCATTTTCCAAGCCTTCAATGAGGCCTTCAAACTAATATTATTCTTTGTTTCCTTTCCCATCACCCATTTAACTACCACTATCTTATTTATAATCACTCAAATTCATCACATCCTCTTGAAGGTACTATATGTCTTCATCCACTTTCTCACTTTGCTTCTCTCTCACCCAAAACCTGTGCATTTCTCTCTTAAATTTATTGCATAACAACCTTTTCTGCTTCTTTTCCTCTCTCATGGCTTTCACCTTTCTTCTCTTTATCTATAACTTGATTTGTGATTTGATTGACTTATTTATCATGACCCATACACAACATGGGTTCTCACTTTCTCTCACTTTCTCTATCTTGGTCAACAACTCATCCAACTTCTACCTTACCTCTTGCATTTCTTTCTCCATCTCTCTCTTCTTGGTGTCATTCTACACCCTTCTCTCTTTATGGTAGCTTACATCACTCATTACCTATTTTCTCTTTCCTCTCTATATCTTCATCTTATCTAATATGTCTCTCAATTTCTTGGTCTCATATGGACCTATACCTGTTTGACAAGGCTCATCCACTTTCCACCTCATGACCTCTCACTTGAGTCTCTCTCAATCTTTCGTGACCTCTCACCTAGGTCTATCTTCCCTCTCTTTTCCTTTTCCTAAGACTCTCTTGTCTCTCTCTTCAAGCTTACTCTCTTGAGCTTCCTAATAACTCTATCTTTGTCAATAAGCCTCATTAGCTTTAGGGCTGCCTATCACTCTTAGCTCTCCATTCACACTTCAATCAGTATCTCATTATCATAACAAAAACATCAAATGAAAACAAAACACAATTTGATCCTTATTTTCTTGCTGACCTTATTTATTATTTTACCATGAAAATTCTACTGATCTAATATGAAATGATGTAGATAAAATATTTATTTCTCTGATAACCCAACTCTAACACCTGCAAATAATATCTCATCCATTCAACCTTCACAATCTCCTCTTATCTATCAACTCTTTCTTACTAAGCTTCTTGACACCATTATCATAGATGAATTTATATCTAGACCTATTTATTTCACTCTTCATATCTTTAGGCTTTGCATATATCTCTCATGCATTCACACATCTTATTACACTCACTTTCACCCTTTATTTCATTCACCTCACCTACACTAGACCTCACTAGTCTTGAAAATTCTCTTAGTCAAATAACACCATTTTTGAATAGGGTCTAATGAGGAAAATATTCAACATGGATAGTCTATTTAAATTTCAACACACTTGTTACCACCTTACCCACACTCTCTCATTACCTTAATTGCCTTTTTGGTCTATCAAGACCTCAACCTCATTGTGCCTTAGTAGCCTTTTTTTGGACAAATTACTCTGGTATGGATTGGTACATTATTGTTTTGAAAAAATAAATGAATTTTTATATTCCATTTATTAGTTACTATCTCTTCACAAATTTTTAGGATCCAAACTGCCTCCTTGATGCCTTTTCTAGCTTCTACATAGACCTAATTAGGTCTCTTTATCCCTGCTTAAGACACAATCTCATATAACTCATACGTATGGTTCCATACCATTCTAAAATATTTAAAATATCCTTCATCATATCAAACTCCTTCAAATTACCAATTTTCATCCAATTTCATTGGTTAAATTACTAGATATCCCACTTTTTGGTTTTTGAACTCTAAACTAGGGTTTTTAAGTCAATATCAATCCCAAGAGGTTTTATTTTTGATTCAAACAAGTATTATTTGTTTTAAAATCCGAAAAACACTTGTATAAGGTCTATCTAACATATATACACCTTTATAATGTTTAAACCTTGCCTGATTATCTTTTTAGCATGTTCCTCTCATTGATTCTGTAGTCTTCTTTATCACCGTCTACCTGTATACAAGTGTTAACATGGTTTCCAATGCACATTTACTTAATTTAAGTTTTTGAAATGTATTTCCATGGTTTTAATCCATCACATGGTCTTTAAGCTCTATTTTAATATGATAATAAACTCCATTTATTCATTACCCAATTACTCAATCAAAGTTGAGTGACTGTGTCTTGAAAATAGGGTATACAAACATAATGGTCTTACACCCTAGTTCCTTATTAGAATTAAAAAAAACATATATACATGAAATACTTACTATAATAATTATTCCAATAATTTAATAACACATGAATACACCTAATTACCATGTTTGAAAAGGATTCCTTCTTTGTCAATCTATAATTCTCAATGCCAATACATAGAACACTTGAACATAATCTGCAAACATTTTTATGTCAACATGCATTACCAAAAAATTATTTAAAAATGTTATAAATATTTAAATACATTATTTTTTATTCATATAACCATATTAATACAATGGTATATAGGTATATAAATTCCAAACATGTTAATTTCATTAGATCTTCTTTTTAAATAATCTACTCTATCACATATTTTAGAGAATGCAGAGTTCTTCATTGTTTCCTCTTCATTTTCACCTTCCTTTCATACCTTTTCTTCTTGTAAACTTCTAATTTAATCCTAAACTTCTAACTCTAACTTCTATCTGAGAGACTAACACCTAATTTAATCCAAAACTTGTTAAAAATATAATAAACTACCTTCATATGGATATTACATTCACATTTCTTGCTTTATACCACCTCATGTATGTAAATCACATTTATACACCCACTTAGACTCACACACGACCCTATACTAATGTTTAATTAACATGAATTTATTTAACACCACACAAAACTACTCCTAAGCATACTCAACATATTCAAATATTCAAATTAAGATTTTAGGGGGAAAAGTTCCCAAGGCCAAGAACCTCCACAAATAAGTTACCTAATTACTCAATAAATCTCATTGGGTCCCTATAGGACCTATATCACCAAACTAAGCCCAAAATGATAACAAACATACTCTATTACATGAAAATTCTTGTTGCTCCTACATCATACTCTTAGGCAAGAAAGAAATTGGACTCCAATGATCTACTGTGCTTTTATTCCATGTCTTCCAATTCATGATGATTGGATCATCTTTCTCTTATATTGATACTTAATGCTTTAGTTACTCCTATTTTCTCTTATGCTTGTCTCTATCATAGACAATCCTACTTCCTTGTAATTATTGCTTATACTAACTAACATTTTATGTGCACTCCTTATTTCCTCTTTACCTCTGTCATATGGGTTACTTATGCCCTAAAACACTACTATTGTACCTATATTCTCATCTTCCTCAATTTTCATCCTCATGCTTGCAATAAATACAATGGTAATTTCATTCCCAACTACTTCAATCTACTATGCTACTATTTCTAAGTATTCCTCTTACTATTCTTTGTCCTCCATCTTTAAACTTTCTACTACTACAGCTAACTTCTCTTCATTATCCACCATCTCGCCATGTAATGCTCTTTCTAAGGTTACTAGTTTTGCTTCTAGTTATTCTTGACTATCATAAACAAATGGGTAATCAAATTTCACATCTTGGTTCATCAATTTCATTTCATTTTCCAAGCCTTCAATGAGGACTTCAAATTGATCTTCTTTGTTGCCTTTCCCATCACTCAATTGGCTTCCACTATCTTCTTTTTTCTCACTCAAATTCATCACATCCTCCTCAAGGTACTATTTGTCTTCATCCAATTGCTCACTTTGCTACTCTCTCAACAAAATCCTATGCATTTCTCTCTTAAGTTTCTTACATAACCACATTTTATGCTTCCTTTCCTCTCTCATGGATTGTACCTTTCTCCTCTTTATATTTAATTTGATTGGTCATTTGATTAGATTCTTTCTCATGACCCATCCACAACATGGGTTCTCACTTTATCTCACTTGCTCTATCATGGTCAATAACTCATCCAACTATTGCCTCACCTCTTGCATTTATTTCTCCATCTCTCTCTTCTTGGTATCATCTTGTACCCTTATCTCTTTGTGATAGATTACATAACTCATGCCTTCTTTTCTCTTTCCTCTCTCTATCTTCATATTATCTAAGATGCCTCTCAATTTCTTGGTCTCATCTAAACCTATACCTCTTTGATAAGCCTCTTCCACTTGACACCTCATGACCTCTCACTTAGATCTCTCTCAATCTCTCATGACCTCTCTCTTGGGTCTATCTTCTCTTTCTTGTCCTTTTCCTAGGACTCTATTTTCTCTCTCTTCAAGGTCACTCTCTTGAGCTTCCAAACAATTATATCTTTCCCAACAAGCCTCTCTTGCTTTAGGGCTACCTAACACATTCCTTGTTAGACTCAAACACAACCTATATACATGAAATACTTACTATATGAATAATTCCACTCATTTAATAACACATGAATACACCTAATTACAATGTTTAAAAAGGATTCCTTCATTGTCAATCTGCAATTCTCAATGACCATACACATAACACTTGAACATAACTTGCAAATGTTTGTATTTAACCATGCACTACCAAAACATTGTTTCTAAAGGCTATAAATATTTCAATATATTATTTTGTAGTCACAAAACCATATTAAGACAATGGTATAGAGGTATATAATTTGTAATTGTTCTAAGTTCTTTAGTTCTTCTTTTTACATAATCTACTTTGTCACCTTTTTTATAGAATGTAGAGTTATTCATTATTTCCTCTTCATTGCCACCTTCCTTCCATATCTTTTCCTTTTTTAAACTTATAACTAACTCCTAACTTCTAACTATGACTTCTATCTAAGAGACTAACACCTACTTCAATCCAAAACTCATTACAAACATAAGAAACTACCTCCTAGATAACTTTCTTGGAAACTACCTTCATATGGATATTAAATTCACATTTATTACTTAATGCCACCTCATGTACATAAAATACCTTTATAAACCCACTTATAATCACATATGACCCTATACTAACATTTACTTAACACTACTTTCTTTAACACCACACCAAACTACTCCTAAGCATACTAAACATATTCAAATATTCAAATTAAGGTTTTGGTAGGAAAAGCTCCCAAGACCAAGAACCTCCACAAATAAGATATATAATGACTCAATTACCCTCATTGTGTCCCTATAGGATCTCTATCACCAAAATCATCCCAAAATGATAACAAACATACTTGATTACATGAACTTGCTTAATGCTCCTGTATCATACTCCTGGGAAAGAAAGAAATTAGACTCCAATGTTTTGTTATGCTTTTCTTTTGTGTCTTCCAATTCATGCTTATTGGATTACCTTTCTCTTCTATTGCTCCTTCATGCTTCAATTGTTACTCTTTGCTTTCACACTTGCCTCTATCATAGGCAATCCTAATTCCTTGCTTGTAATGCTTACTTATATTAACTATCACTTTATGTGCACTCTTTCTTTCCTCTTTCGCTCTATCATATGGGTAGGTTATGACCATAAACACTACTTCTGTACCTATATTCTCATCTTCCTCAATTTTCATCCTCATTATTACATTAAATACAATGCCAATTTCATGCCTAACTATTTCAATCTATTATGCTACTATATCCAAGGGTTCCTCTTACTATTCTTTGTCCTCCATATTGTAATTCTCAACTACTACAACTACCTTCTCTTCATTATCCACCATCTCACCATGCAATTCTCTCTCTATGGCTACTAGTTCTGCTTCTAGTTGCTCTTGATTGTCATACACAAATGGGTAATCAAAGTTCACATCTTGGTCCATCAATTGCATTTCATTTTTTGAGCCTTCAATGAGGCCTTAAAAATGACCATCTTCTTTATTTCCTTTCCCATCAATCAAATTATTACCACTATCTTCTTTTTTCTCACTCAAATTCATCACATCCTCCTTAAGGTACTATTTATCTTCATCCACTTTCTCACTTTGCAATTCTCTCACCCAAAACCTATGCATTTCTCTCTAAAGTTGCATAGCAACATTTTCTACTTCTTTTCCTCTCTCATGGATTGCACCTTTATTATCTTTATCTATAACTTGATGGCCATTTGATTAACCCATCCACAATATGGGTTCTCACTTGCTCTATCATGGTAAACAACTCATCCAACTGATGCCTCTCCTCTTGTATTTATATCTCCATCTCTCTCTTCTTAGTGTCTTCCTGCACCCTTCTCTCTTTATGAAAGCTTACATCACTCATGCCATATTTTCTCTTTCCTATCTCTATTTTAATCTTATCCAAGATGTCTCTCAATATCTTGGTCTCATATGGACATATACCTCTCTGACAAGCCTAATCCACTTCCCACCTCATGACCTCTCACTTGGGCATCTCTCAATCTCTCATGACGTCTCACTTAGGTCTAACTTATCTCTCTTGTCCTTTTCATAAAACTCTCTTATCTCTCTTCAAGCTCACTCTCTTGAGCTTCTTAATAGATCTATATTTATCAACAAGCCTCACTACATTTATGGATGCCTACGACTCTTAGATTTTCACTCATACTTCAATCACTATCTCATCAACATAACAAAAACATCAAATGAAAACAAAACACAACTTGTACCTTGTTTTCTTACTAACCTTATTTCTTATATTCCCATAAAAATTCTACTACTCTGATACCAAATGATGTAAAGAAACTCTTTCTTTTTGTGCTAATCCAATTCTGACACCTACAAACACTATATCATACATTTAATCTTCATAACAACCTCTCAACTATCAAATCTTTCTTATTAAGATTCTTGACACCATTCTCATACATGACCTTCTTTCTATACCTCTTGATTTCATTATTCCTACCTTTAGGATTTGCATATATATCTCATGCATTCAGACATATCATTCCACTCACTTTCACCCTGTATTTCATTCACCTCACCTACACTAGACCTCACTAGTCTTCAAACTTCTCTTGGTCAAATTACATCAATCTTTGAACAAGGTCTGATGAAGACAATATTCAACATGGATAGTCTCTTTTAAGTTAAACACGCTTGTTTCCTCATTACTCACAATCTCTCATAACCTCAATTGCCTTCTTGGTATATCAAGACCTCAACCTCATTGTGCCTCTAGTAGCCTTTTTTTGGACAAATTACTATGGTATAGACCAGTACCTTCTTACTTTGAGAAAATTAATGAATTTATTAACACCCTTTATTAGTTACTATGTCTTCACAATGTTTCAAGATCTAAATTGCCTCCTAGATTCCTTTTATAGTTTTTACATAGACCTATTTAGATTACTCTAGCCTTGCTTAACACATTATATCCTATAAATCATATATACAGTTTCATGCCATTATAAAATAATTAAAATCTCCATCCTCATAACAAACTCCTTTAGACCACTAATTTTCATCCAGTTTCATTTGTTAAAATTCTAGATATCCCACTTTTTGGTTTTTAAAAGCTAAACTAGGGGTTTTGAGTCTATATCAATCCCGAGAGGATTCCTTTTTGATTTAAACAATTATTCTTTAATTTAAAATCCTAAAAATACCTGGATAAGGTTTTTCTAACCTATATATACCTTTACAACATTTATACCTTTCTTAATTACCTTTTTAGTACGTTCCTCTCATGGATTTTGTAATCTTCTTTATCACTATCTGCTTGTATATAAGTGTTAACATGGTTTCCAATGAACATTTACTTACCTCAAGTTTTTGAAATGTCTTTCCATGGTTTTAATCCATCATGTGGTCCTTAAGATATGTTTTAATACCATAACAAATTCCATTCATTTGTTATCCAATTAATTAATCAAAGTTGCTTGACTTTGCTTGAAAATAGGGTATACACATAGAATGGTCTTGCACCCTGGTTCCTTGTTAGACTCAAACACAACCTATATACATGAAAGACTTACTATATGAATGATTCCAATAATTTAATAACACATGAAGAAACCTAATCACTATGTTTGATTATGATTCCTTCTTTGTCAATCTGCAATTCTCAATGACTATACATAGGACACTTGAACATAACCTCCAAAAATTTTCAACATGCATTACCAAAACATTATTTCCAAAGGATATAATGATTTAAATACATTATATTTAAGTTAAAAAACCATATTAATACAATGGTACAAAGGTATATAAGATCCAAACATGCTAATTTCATTAGTTCTTCTTTTTACATAATCTACTCTATCACCTTTTTTACAAAATGTAGAGTTCTTCTTTGTTTCCTCTTCATGGTCACCTTCCTTCCATAAATCAACCTCTTTTAAAATAATAAATTAATCCTAAAATTCTAAATATAAATTATATCTATAATCCTAACACCTAATTCAATCCAAAACTCATTACAAACATAAGAAACTACCTCCTAGATAACTAACTTTCTTGACAACTACCTTCATATGTATATTACATTTGATTTTCTTACATTATACCACCTCATTTATGTAAATAAAATTTAAAAACAAAATTATACTCACACATTACCCTATACTAACATTTAATTAACATGAATTTATTTAACACCACACCAAACTACTCCTAAGCATACTCAACATATTCAAATATTTAAATGAAGGTTTTGGATGGAAAAGTTCCCAAGGCCAAGGACCTCCAAAAATAAGATACCTAATGACTCAATCACCCTAATTGGGTCCCTATAGGAACTATATCACCAAAATAAGCCAAAAATGATAACAAACATACTTGATTACATGAACTTGCTTGATGCTCCTATATCAACTATTGGGTAGGAAAGAAATTAGAATCCAATGATCTACTACACTTTTCTTCTATGTCTTCCAATTAATTATTATTCGATAATATTTATCTTCTATTTATCCTTCATGATTTAGTTTCTCCTCTTTTTTCTCATGATTTCCTCTATCATAGACAATCCTAATTCCTTGCTTGCAATACTTGCTTATACTCACTAGCACTTGATGTGCACTCCTTATTTCCTCTTTACCTCTATCATATGGGATAGTTATTCCACAAAACACTATTTTTATACCTATATTATCATATTCCTCAATTTTTTTCCTCATGATTAAAACAAATACAATGGTAATTTCATTCCCAACTACTTCAATCTACTATGATGTTGTCTCCAAGGCTTCCTCTAACTATTCTTTATCCTTTATCTTGTATCTCTAAATTACTACAACTACCTTCTCTTCATTATCCACCATGTCACTATGGAATGATCTCTCTAAGGCTACTATTTTTTCCTCTTGTTGATTTTAAATATCATACACAAATGGGTAATCAGATTTCACATCTTGGCCCATCAATTTCATTTCATTTTCCAATCCTTTAATGAGGCCTTCAAACTGATCTTCTTCTTTGTTGCCTTGCCTATCACTCAAGTGACTGCCACTATCTTATTTTTAATTACTAAAATTCATCACATAATCCTCAAGGTATTATTTATCTTCATCCACTTAATCACTTTGATACTATCTCACCCAAAACCTATGCATTTCTCTCTTAACTTACTTGCATAACAACCTTTTCTGATTTCTTTCCTCTCTCATGGCTTACACCTTTCTTCTCTTTATTTATAACTTGATTGGACGTTTGATTGAATTATTTCTCATGATCCATACAATACATGGGTTATCACTTTATCTCAATTTATCAATTATGGTTAAAAACTCATCCAACTGCTACCTCACCTCTTGCATTTATTTCTCCATCTATCTCTTCTTGGTGTCATCTACACCCTTCTCTCTTTATGTTATCTTACATCAATCATGCCATATTTTATCTTTCCTCTCTCTATATTCATCTTATATAATATTTTTCTCAATCTCTTGGTATCATCTAGACCTATACCTCTTTGACAAGCCTCATCGACTTACCATGTCATGACCTCTCACTTGGGTCTCTCTCAATTTCTCATGACCTCTCACCGGGGTCTATCTTCTCTCTCTTATCCTTTTCCTAGGAACATATTCTCTCTCTATCTTCAAGATCACTCTCTTGATATTCCTAATATCTCTATATTTCTCAATAAGCCTCACTAGCTTCAGGGCTTCCTACCACTCTTACCTTTCTACTCACACTTCAATCAATATCTCATCAACATAACAAAAAAATCAAATGAAAAAAAATTGTACCTTGTTTGATTTATAACCTTATTTTTTCTCCTAACACAAATATGATGTTACTATGATATCAAATAATGTAGAGAAAATCTTTATTTCTCTGCTAACCCAACTCTGACACCTATAAACACTATCTCATGCATTCAATCTTCACAATCTTCTCTTATCTATCAACTCTTTCTTACTAAGATTCTTGATACTATTCTCATACATTAAATTATATCTATAAATATTGATTTCATTCTTATTTCCTTTAGGCTTTTCATATATCTCTCATGCATTCACACATCTCATTCCACTCACTTTCACCCTCTATTTCATTCACCTCACCTACACTAGACCTCACTAGTCTTCAAGCTTCTCTTGGCTAAAATACATCAATCCTTGAATAGGGTATAATGAATATAATATTCAACATGGATAGTATATTTTAATTTCAACACACTTTTTTCCACCTTACTCACACTCTCTCATAACCTCAATTGCCTTCTTGGTTTATCAAGCCTTCAACCTAACTGTGCCTCTAGTAACATTTTTTTGAAAAAAATCCTCTTGTAAGAACTGGTACCTTCTTGTTTCAATAAAATATATGAATTTTAAGACACACTCTATTATTTATTATCTCTTCACAAAGTTTTTGGATCCAGATTGCTTCCTAGATGCCTTTTTTAGCTTCTAGACAGACCTAATTAGGTCTTTCTTGCCCTGCTTAACACACAGTCTTCTATGACTCATACATACTATTCCAAACCATTATAAAATATTTAAAATAGTTTTCCTCATATAAAAATCCTTCAAAATACCAATTTTCATTGGTTAAAATGTTAGATATCCCACTTTTTGGTTTTTGAACCCTAAACTAGGGTTTTAGAGTCTGTATTAATCTTGAGAGGATTCATTTTTGATTTAAACAAGTATTATTTGTTTTTAAACCTTGAAAATACTTATATAAGGTCCATATAACCTATATACACATTTAAAACATTTAAACCTTAATTTATTACCTTTTTATCATGTTTCTCTCATGGATTCTATAGTCTTCTTTATCATTGTCTGCCTGTCTACTATTGTACCCATCATCCCCATTTTATTTAAAAAGTAATGGGGACCCAATTTTGTTGGATTATCATCTTAATATTGAACCCTTATTTTAATATTTTTATGTAAAATCTAGAAAATCTATGATGTTTCACTTTTGGCAAGGTGATATTGGCATTGGGTTTTATGAGATTAACTTTTGTGCTGCAAAGACTATTCTTTGGGTTTATATTTTTTGAGATAATCATTTTGGCCCTTGTGAAATTTTTATTTTTATGTGGTCATATTTCAAGTTTTCTTGTCCCTCTTTTCTCATGGGATTACTATTTGGAAAGCCTTTTTTTTTTTAGGAAATTATTACAGATATTTTGTCTAGAAACTATTCTCCTGAAGGAATTTGGCCTACAGACTCTTTGCCTTACATAATTTTATACTACTAAAAATTTACCTAAAAAAATATCCAAAATATTATCCCTTCAACCATATCAAACCTACCCTTTGGTACTTTTGAAATGACCCTTAGCTATATGAAAGTACCCTTTGGGGAAATCAAAATAACCCTTTGGCCTTTTTGAAGTAGACCCTTCAAGAAATAATTTTTTCCATGAAGTAGACCCTTCAAATCGTCTCCACATACCCTTAAAAAAAATTTAAACTATCCCTCCAGCCTTTGAAAGTGTCCTTTGTCCTTTGAATTAACCCTTTGGCCTTTCCCAAATTGACCACTTTTCCCTTTTTTTGACCAACTCTTTTAGGGCATATATCTTTTGGGTTTTATGTAAATGACCCTTAAAAACTTTTGTCTCAAACCCCTTACCCTACAATACTTATCCTTCATATATCATTTTTGATCCATTTGGCCCTCAAAAAGTGCCCTTTAGCCTTTATGTTTTGGTCCTTTTTTTTCCATGAACATACCCTTCGAGATTTATGTCTCAAGAATTTGACCCTTTTTTATAGTGGCCACTTAACCTTTTAAATAATTACCACAACCATTTTCCCACTAAAAGACCCTTTAGATCCAAGCCACATACCCCTTAGGTTTTGTGTAACCTACTCTTTATGACTTTTGAAATGACCCCTAGCCATACAAAAGAACCCTTTGAGAAGATCAAAATTGCCCTTTGGTCTTTACAAAGTAGACCCTTCGGGACTTTTGTCATAGACAAAATTCCATACGAAGTGGACCCTTGAGATCAAAAGTAACCTTCAAGGAAATTGAAAGTGCCCTCTAGATATTTGAAATAGCCCTTCAGGATAATTGCTTTGGGACTTTTACCTAGATGAATTCTTCAAGGAAATTATTGTGGATATTTTATTTAAAATAAATCCCCTAAAAGAATTAGTTTGTGGATGTTAACCCAGGAGCATTTTTTTGACATACACCCTAAGTGATTTATTACTAAGAGTACCACTAGTCTTATCATACTTTACCAAAATAAAAGCAAAAATATTTCCTATCAATACTTTAAGGACCTCTGCCAACCTAAGCTAACAAGTTTAAATTATGGGTGAAATAAAAGCTAAGTGAATGTTGCACATTTATGTCAAACAAACTAATATTCAATGAAGGATTATATATAGGTGATATGCCATGATTAAAAATTAATCATTGCATTTGAGCTAGCTTTAATTTGAAGTCTTTTGCTATCTTACAATGATGAAGATCCCTAGTTTTGACTTCAAGAGTGTATTATGAGTGAAACAATGACTATGCTAGAGTCAAGTTATTTTCACCAACATACATAGCACATAAGAGAAGCATAGATCATGCAACAATGACATCTACATGTATAACATTCTAAGGTACTAATCCACCATCCCCACATTCAATTAAGGACTCCACTTAATTCACTGATATAGTCTTTAATGCCATAATGTTTGGAGATAAGTACCAAAATTATTTAGCACTATGGGATGTCATTGATTTAATGGAAGATGATATGACACTAGTAGATAAATTATTTATGAAGGAATTATTGGCATTCAAATTCTAGAGACTACATTTTACTATATAAAAGTCATAAGTGATTCCTTACATTTACCTCTTGAGGGACTTGTTCTTCTCTGGTAAGATATCATTGGATGCTTTCCTACATCACTCTAATAACAAGACATTGGTCACATGCATTTTAGGTCTAGATTTTTAGAGATACCTATCTTACAGTATCCATGATGTCTACTTTGACAAGCACACATTTGTGAAATTTAACTTAGAGACCTCGATGGAGAAGGTGTTGTCTTCTTGTCTCTTCCTAGACCAGACCATCACATGGAAAGGGAAGAAGCTGAAAGGAGCAATCCCAACTGATAGGTTCAGGATGGGAATTCAAATTGATATGACTCTCCTCAATTGATTATATAATATGCCCAATATTCTTTTCATTAATTTGGATTGGGTATTATTTTTATATATGATGCTTACACATGACATCACATATGCCCTAGGTGAGACAATAATCTTATGATTGAGGGAGTAGATTATTCATAAAGATAGGCACCCCACACACATAGTATATTTATTCATGATGTCATATATATTAGACATAGTCATGGGTATGTGTTACAGAGACCGTGGTATATTATGGGATTTAACCACATACTGTGAGATGAATAGAATCTATGACCACTACCAGTTCATGCATGTTTATTGATATACCAAGCATATGGTGAGGATGTTCAAGGATGTCTATCCTTAGATTTGGTAAGTTATTCATGGCTCTCCCATGACTTATATTAGACATAATATTGTGAAAAACTTGGTTAGGAAAGGGGATTATTTCCTTTACCCAAATTTTACTTTCATCATGGTATGGGGAAGCAAGATTGGCCCCCTATGTCTTTAAAGGTTTATTTCAGATAAGTTAGTTGAATAGGAGATTGCCTTCCAATTATGAAAGAGCATTGAAGAGGATTTGTCAAGGTAGAAGAAGGCCTTGTATTTTTATCATCTCATAACTATTAGCAAGATGACATATATGATGAGGAAATGTCTTGAGGAAGTAGGTGGAAAATGTAGGAGTTATCCTTTCCTTGTACTTGCACATAGAGATTGGGATCTGCACGAGCTGATCTAGAAGAATATCCATGGATTTAACATCCTATATAGTCATGATCCCTATGAATATGAATTCTTATTTTTGAATGTCAATTCTAATGAAGAAGTATTATGATGGGTACAATTTTTTGGGCTACAAGAGGATCATTTGAGAATGATCCAGGATGATCCTTCAATTTATACTAGGGAGTTGGATGGCAAGAAGGCACTTTAAAAGGGGAATTCCTCTGAATTTGAAGTTGAAATTAGTAAAAAAGGATCTTGGGCTACCCAAACCTAGTTCAACTAGGGAAGGACAAGTAGGGGACACCATCAACCTTGACTCTGATGATGAAGAGAGAACACAAGAAGTGCCTACTACAGGTTCTAGTCAAATACCCAATACTATGACCCATATTCATATTTTTACATACATTGGTATATCAACTCTAAGAGAAATAGCATCATCACCATAGGACTCCCCCACTCAGACAAGGATCCCCTTCGTATATAAGAGAAATATTAGGAATCCTATAGGAAGTCCTATAGTCGAGGTATAATAGAGTTTGCCTACTTAAACTCCACATTCAAAACCAACCAAGGGAGATGTGGTAATTATCAAAGATATTGAAGATGATTCAGATGAGGAAGCTAAGTTAGAGACAACTAAGGCTATGAGCTCCTAAGCATAGCCTGTGGAGCTTATTATTTTAGGTATATAGTCTTTTGTTAGTTGTCCCTTGTATTTTATACCCATATTTAGGTGGGATACCTATGTGGAAGTTCCCACATCTATCCCCTCCATTTCTACTACTAATATTGATCCATCCATCTCCACTTCCATCCCATTCACCTCATGGACCCATTCTCTTCCTATTGGCACCTCCACTATTAGAGACCTCAAGAAAAAGAAAGTGTATATGAAGATGTAGATAGCTTTGGATACCTCACAACTCCATGTCTAATCCACTCAAATCACCCTTCCATTACCATCTACCAATTCCATAAAGGAGACCACATTGATAAGCATAGCAGGAGAAGGAAGGCCAAACCCCAAATAGTCATGGTCCATCCACTTCCTTAGTTTAAAGGAGTGGATCAGTCTAAAATCACATGGAATTCCCTTCTTAATATCCTAATCAAAGCCCATAGGAAACAACAAAAATCTCAAGGGGAGGTAGAGGAAGAGGCTATTGTCACAACCTCTGATGTATCCCAATTAGATATTCCTTCATGGATAATGGATCTAATAATAAAGGTATCCCAATAAAAAAACTTCAAGATCAATAAGCTTTCATATATTTTAACTTATTTGATCCTCCAAATGGTAGCATTCAAAGGGTGAATAAGAGGAAACTAAAAGATACAAGGGCACCCAGATACTCCTTAAAGAAAGGCAAATAGATAGCCATTTCAATCTTTATATGATGAAAATATAGTAAACATAAGCACAAAAGGATGCTATAGTTTCAATCCATGAGGGAATTGAACTAGCTCAGTAGGAGATAGAGGAAGAGGTGTAAGTATTATAGGCTAAATTGGAGCAACTGAAGGAAAAGGCCAAATTAGTGCATATTCTTATGGGCATTGAAGTTAAAGTTAAGGAGGTAGCTTTAAGATTTTATAACTCCTTAGAAGCCATGGAGTTTATGAAGGCTAAGATGGCCCCTCATGTGAGCCAAACCAATCAATTGTTTAATTATATAAGAAATAATAGTGCAAAACTAAAGATGCTAGTTGTCTATATAGACAACTCCTTATATAGTCATCTTGACCCAATGACTATGCTAGAGGCATCTAATGCCTTAAATCTAGTAGTTATTTAGTAGGAGGAGGGTAAGGTTCAGTTGAAAAATGTTGGGGCTTTAGTCCCTAGATATTAGGCATATTATGATTAGATTCTTCAGATTTTTCATGAGCTAAAGCTATCTAAGGTTAAAGACTCCACTAGTAAGTTGATTAGTAGAATCATTTTTGACAAACTTATCTAGGAAGTGACCAATGAGTTTTAGCAAAGCTTTCAAGGTTTGAAACTTCAATAAATTGAGTCAAAATTAAGCAAGGATAAATAAAAGGTCACAAAAGTTGAAATCTTCAAGAATAAAATTTAAATAACCAAGGACAAGCATGCGAAGCTTCTTGGATAGACAAAGAGAATCCATCGACCATCACTACTAAATTTAGATATCATATGAATGTAGCATGGATCAGTGCATAAGGTCTATGAATATAACTAAGAAAAGATGAACTAGGTGTTCAGTTTTACAACTACATCTTCAATTACCACATTAACTTTTATACTAACCAAGGTGCATGCAACACTTCAAATGAGTAACCCTTAATTAGGTTGGAATCTTATGCATGTACAATTTTGTAATGACCAACATACTTGGATTCTGAGTGGATAATTATAAATAATTGATTTTGTATTTTATGTACATGAACACATTTCATAATTTTGAAAAGTCAATCTATTTATTTTTAACTTCTAGTTCTCTTTTAGACAGGTTTAGACCGTAGTTAGAACTACATGTTCTAACTGACACTTGTAACCACCTTGATTAAACTTGGAGGTTGAGGCAACACCTTCCCCAAGTCTATATATACAATTATAACCCCACCTAATTTTTGGGTCAAAATATTTTAGAATATAGATCAATGAATAGTTTTGATCATCAACAAAGTGTCCTGAGTATTTTCTTTCCAATTCCATGCAATTAGTTGTTATTTCCATGGTTGTATGATTCAATAATATTTAACATGTTATAGCTGAGTAAATTATTGATTTCTTGGTTGATATACTGATCTTAGATGTGTAATATACATTGAAATATTATTGAATACATTGATTAAGTTAGTCAAGTTAATTGAATCATATTTTTGAATATGTATTTATTCTTTCTTTGGTGTAGTTTTCTATGTGTGTACAATAGTTACCTCATATAATTCATTTGTTTGCCTGAGCCATAATCTCTGATCAAGGGTGTGAAATAACTGAACTAAAAGGAGAAACCTTTATTTAAGGCATGTGAATTTATTTCATCCTTGTTTCCTTAGACTTCCTAACCATGTCTAACTGCATGTGTGATATTTCTTCTAGCAAAAGGCATAGGTTTTAGAAAGCATGGGTATATTTAGAAACCAACCAAGGAGGTAATTCCCAAGAACCATGGAGCCTCCTTTTTTCCCCTACCTTACCCTCCTTTTTTGAGTTTATTTAGATTAAGGTAAAAGCAAGTTTTGAAGGGGCCCCATAACCCTTAAACAGAAACAAGAAAGATAAAACATTAACATCCACCAAGAAAGGCATTCCTGAAACCTACTGAAGAACAATATCTAAATCAGGTTTTACAAGGACCTAAAACCACCAAAATAAACCAATAAAAGCACCCAGGTTTTACAAGGACTTGAAACCTAAACAAAACCAGGCTATATGACCTAAAATCTAGGTTTTATAAGGACTTGAAACCTCATTAACAGAGACACCGTCACCCATCTCCAAAATGACCAGAGTGAGCTCCCAAGTTTGATCTAGCAACCCCCAAGAACACAAAGTCAAAGGAATTGCTCACAAACAATAGCCATCAAAATTTTCCTTTGCATGACCACCGATCAATTCCCACAGCATCTGGCATGTCGTTCTCCCTTATTGCCAACACGGTGTAGGTAGATCCACCACACCCATCATTTTTTCCTTAGTAGGGCTCCTCCATGGCTTAGGATTTTCTCCATTTTTTCCTTGAGTAGGGCACCACAGCTCACTCACTAACCATAGAGGAAACAAACTTTCCCCCATCCATACACTATTTTCTTCACAAACCAAATTATGATGGCAGTCCAACTCAAGCTAGAAATCCAGCCTAGGTTCCATCCGCAATACATAAATCCAAAGCAAAATAAAGTACCAAGCAATAATGGATCTCTCATTTTTTCACTATGCACAATCACCATGGCTCCCTCCATTTGCATCACTGCAGACTGGGATCTGGTCACCAAAGTCTGAGAAGTTAGCTGTGAAGGTTAGGGTTTCAGCACAACCACATCTATAGCCACACTCCCTCTTCCCTCTTCCCTCTGTAGCCCCCTATTCCCTATTATTAGAACCTACCCACTTTAGATTAGAGACCAACCACCCATCCAACTCATGTAGAATATTTACTTTATTAGAAAGCCATACCTCTGTCCAAGAAACCCTATCAACAACCTACATGCCCTACCCCTATGTCATCAATAAGTTGAAATACACCACATACCTAAAAATCATACCTTAGAGTGGAGTTTATCTCCATTGATATCCTAAAATGTTATAGTCTTCCTTGTTAGACTGTAGTGTGCATAAAACCCACATCAACATATACAAGTGTTACAGGGTTTCCAATGCACATTTACTTCAAGTTTTTGAAATGTTTTTCCATGGTTTTCCTCCATCACATGGTCCTTAAGATCTATTTTAATACCATAATAAACTCCATATATTCGTTATCCAATTACTCAATCAAAGTTACTTGATTGTGTTTTGAAAATAAGGTATACACATAGAATGGTCTTGCACGCTAGTTCTTTTTTAGACTCAAACACAACCTATATACATGAAATACTTACTATATGAATGATTCCACTCATTTAATAACACATGAAGACACCTAATCACCATATTTGAAAAATATTCCTTCTTTATCAATAAACATACATAAAACACTTGAACATAACCTGTAAACGTTTGTATTTCAACATGCATTACCAAAACATTATTTACAAAGGATATAAATATTTAAATACATTATTTTATAGTCACAAAACCATATTAAGATAATGATATAGAGGTATATAAGTTGCAAACATGCTAAGTTCATTAGTTCTTCTTTTTACATAATCTACTATGTAACCTTTTTTTTATAGAAAGTAGAGTTCTTCATTATTTCATCTTCATTGTCACCTTCCTTCCATACATCTACCTCTTTTAAAATTCTAACTGAATCCTAAAGTTGTAACTCTAACTTCTATCTATGATACTAACACCTACATCAATCCAAAACTTGTTACAAACATAATAAACTACCTCCTAGATAACTTTCTGGCAACTACCTTCATATGGACATTACATTCACATTTATTTCTTTATGCCACATCATGTACATAAACCACCTTTATAAACCCACTTTGACTCACACATGACCCTATACTAACATTTAATTAACACTACTTTCTTTAACACCACACCAAACTACTCCCCTAAGCATACTCAACATATTCAAATTAAGGTTTTGGCAGGAAAAGTTCCCAAGGATAAGAACCTCCATAACTAAGCTACCTAATAACTCAATCACCCAGTCCTTATAGGAACTCTATCACCAAAATAAGCCCAAAATGATAAAAAACATACTTATTACATGAATTTTCTTGATGCTCTTGCATCATACTATTTGGCAAGAAATAAATTGGATTCTAATGATCTGATATGTTTTTCTTTTGTGTCTTATAATTCATGCTTGTTAGATCCTCTTTCTCTTATTTTGATCCTTCACGCTTCAACTGATCCTCTTTTCTCTCATTCTTTCCTATATCATATTTAATCCTTCATCCTTGCTTATACTGACTAGCACTTGATGTGCACTCCTTCTTTCCTCTTTACCTATGTCATATAGGCTAGTTATACACAAAAACACTACTACTATACCTATATTATCATCTTCCTTGGTTTTCATCCTCATGTTTGCAATAAATACAATGGAAATTTCATGCTTAACTACTTCAATTTGTTGTGTTTCTATCTCTAAGGCTTCCTCTTGTTGTTCTTTGTCCTCCATCTTGTAACTCTCAACTACTTCAACTACCTTCTCTTCATTATCCACCATATCACCATGTAATGATATCTCTAATGTTGCTAGTTCTACCTCCTATTACTCTTGACTATCATACACAAATGGGTAATTAGATTTCAAATATTGGTCCATCAATTTCATTTCATTTTACAAGTCTTCAATGAGACCTTCAAATTGATCTTCTTGTTTGTTGCCTTTCCCATCACTCATCTAGTTGCCACTATATTCTTTCTACTCACTCAAATTCATCACATTTTCCTCAAAGTACTATTTATCTTCATCCACTTGCTTAATTTTCTGCTCTCTCACCCAAAACCTATGCATTTATCTCTTAATTTTCTTGCATAGAAACATTTTCTACTTCCTTTCCCCTCTCATGAATTACACCTTTATTATCTTTATCTATAACTTGAATGGCCATTTGATTAAATTCTTTCTCATGACTCATCCAAAACATGGGTTCTCACTTTATCTCACTTTCTCAATCATGGTAAACAACTCATCCAACTATTACCTCACCTCTTGTATTTCTTTTTCCATCTCTCTCTTCTTGGTGTCATCCTACACCCTTCTCTCTTTATAGTAGCTTACATCACTCATTCCCTATTTTCTCTTTCCTTTCTCTATCTTCATATTATCTAAGATGTATCTAAATATCTTGGTCTCATATAGACCTGTACCTCTTTGACAAGCCTCATCCACTTGCCACCTCATTACCTCTCACTTGGGTCTCTCTCAATCTCTCATGACCTCTCACCTAGGTCTATCTTCTCTCTCTTGTCCTTTTCCTAGGACTCTCTTCTCTCTCTCTCCCTTCAAGCTCACTTTATTTAGCTTCCTAATATGTCTATCATCTCAACAAGACTTAATGGCTTTAGGGCTACCTACCACTCTTAGCTTTCCACTCACACTTCAATCACTATCTTATCAACATAACAAAAACATCAAATGAAAATAAAACACAACTTGCACCTTGTTTGCTTTTTTAACTTATTTCTTCTCTTCCCAAAAACATGTTATTAATCTGATACTAAATTATGCATATAAACTATTTATTTCTCTATTAACCTAACTCTAACACTTGCAAACACTATCTCATGCATTTAATCTTCACAATCTCCTCTTATCTATCAACTCTTTATTAATAAGCTTATTGACACCATTATCATACATGAAACTCTATCTAGACCACTTGATTTCATTCTTCCTAACTTTAGGCTCTACATATACCTCTCATGCATTCACACATCTCATTCCACTCACTTTTACCCTCTATTTCATTCATCTCACCTACATTAGACCTCACTAGTCTTCAAACTTCTTTTGGTCAAATTACATCAATCTTTAAAGAAGGTCTAATGAAGATAATCTTCAACATGGATAATATCTTTTAAGTTCAACACACTTTTTTCCACCTTACTCACACTCTTTCATCACATCAATTGCCTTCTTGGTCTATCAAGCCCTTAACCTCACTATGCCTCTAATACCCTTTTTTGGGACAAATTCCTCTGGTATGGATTGGTACCTTTGGTTTTGAGCAAATAAATAAATTTTTAGACACCCTCTATTATTTACTATCTCTTCACAAAGTTTCAAGATCTAAATCGCCTCTTAGGTGCTTTTTCTAGCTTCTACATAGACCTAATTAGGTCTCTCTAGCCTTGTTTGATACACAATCTCCTTTAACTAATACATACAGTTTCATAGCATTCTAAAATATTTAAAATATAATTATTCATATCAAACTCATTCAAACTACCAATTTTCATCCAATTTCATTGCTTAAAATGCAAGAAATCCCACTTTTTGGTTTTTAAACCCTAAACTAGGGTTTTTGAGTGTGTACCAATCCTGAGAGGATTAATTTTTGATTTAAACAAGTATTATTTGTTTTCAAGTCCTAAAAAAAATTGGATGAGGTATGTCTAACCTATATACACCTTTAAAATGTTTAAAACTTTCTTGATTACCTTTTTACTACATCCTTCTCATGGATTCTACAATCTTTTTTATCATTGTTTGCCTATATATAAGTGTTAACAAGGTTTCCAATACACATTTACATAACTCATGTTTTTTAAACATCTTTCGATGGTTTTCCTCAATCATGTGGTCCTTAATATCTATTTTAATACCATAAAAAACTCCATTCATTCATTATCAATTTACTTAATCAAAGTTGTTTGACTGTCTTGAAAATAGGGTATACACACATAAAGGACTTACACCCTGTTTCTTTGTTAGGCTCAAACACAACATATATACATGAAATAAGTACTATATGAATTATTACAATCATTAAATAACACACGAATATGCCTAATCACCATGTTTAAAAATGATTCCTTCTTTGCCAATCTATAATTCTTAATGACCATACACAAAATACTTCAACATAACCTGCAAACATTTATCTTTCAGCATGAATTACCAAAACATTGTTTTGAAAGGATGTAAATATTTAAATACATTAGTTTTCAATCAAAAAACCATATTAAGATAATGGTACAGAGGTATATAAGTTCTAAATGTGCTAATTTCATTAATTTTTCTTTTTGCATAATCTACTTTGTCACCTTTTTTACATAATGCAGAGTTATTCATTATTTACTCTTCACTGTCACCTTCCTTCCATACCTATGCCTCTTGTAAAATTATAACTAAATCCTAAAATTATAACTCTACCTTTTATCTATGAGATGAAAACCTACTTCAATCTGAAACTCGTTATAAACATAAGAAACTACCTCCTAGAAAACATTCTTGGCAAGTACCTTCATATGGATATTACATTCAAATTTATTTATTTATGCCACCTCATGAAAGTAAATAAACTTTATTAAATTACTTATACTCACACATAACCCTATACTAACATTTTCTTAACATGACTTTCTTTAACACCACACCAAACTACTCCTAAGCATAATCAACATATTCAAATTAAGAAATTGGTGGGAAAAGTTCCCAAGGCCAAGAAACTCCACAACTAAGATACCTAATGACTTAGTCACCCTAATTAGGTCCCTATGGGACATATATCACCAAATTAATCCCAAAATGATAAAGTCCATACTTGATTTACATGAACTTGCTTGATGTTCCTACATCATACTCCTGGGCAAGAAAGAAATTATACTCTAATGATCTATTATGCCTTTCTTACATGTCTTTCAATTCATGATTATTGGATCATATTTATATTATATTTATCCTTCATGCTTCGACTTCTCCTCTTTCCTCTTATGCTTGCCTCTATCATATATAATCCTACTTCCTTGCTTATAATGCTTGTTTAGACTGACTATCACTTGATGTACACTCATTTCCTCTTTACCTCTATCATATGGGCTGGTTATTATTAGAGGTATAATAGTTGAGAGGGGGGAGGTGAATCATTGATGCCAGATAATCCAATTCAATTTACAATTCTTAAACATTCAACACATACAATCATGATGCATACAAATTAACCATTGAGATGAAAAAGGAAGATATAAAAATATCAAGCACATAACACATGATATATCTAGGAAACCATCTTGGTGAATAAAATCCATTGAACCCTTGAAGATGGAATAAAATCATATAAAGACAATATTCAACATTTATACTAGCACCAATTGATCAAGGAACACCCATCCCTAAATTTAGTGAGACACCCATCCCACAAAGAGGAACCAACCCCCTAGGCAACTAAGCACCCACTTATATACCTAGATCTGATCACCACCTCTAATATTATGTCTTTTACACTTGACTATAGACTTCAATTACTTTCTCTCTTTCACCTTTACACTATCATAAAATTGCACACACAATCAATGCATCCAAAACACCCTTTTGGATCACTCTTCACTTCTTAGCACATACATAATTAGAAAACCTACAAAAAGTCTATCAAAACATAAAAAACATGACCTATAGGTCATGTACATAATCCTCAACCTATTATTCTCTTCAATCAATCCACTAAGCACACTCAATCAACCTTTAGGGCTTACTCGCTCAATCCACCTCTTTTAGGATCATTAGGTCCAATGACCTATGTGTTCACCTTAATCACCTTGATTATAAAATCATGACTAATACTCTTCACACAATATTGGTCCTTAATGACCTATACATTATATTTCAAAGGTTATCTCCTTTTCTTGGCCCTCAACTTACATACCTAGCATAGTTAGTCTAGTTAGACCTTGTACTTATACCACTTTCTTCCTTTAACTCATCTTGGTCATCCAATATGATTTACATATTTGAACCAAAATTAACATAGGTCCATAAACACATTAAATTTGATAATCACACTCTTCATATGTTGGTCATTACCTCATTATCCCCAAACCACCATTAGGTCTTGGTGAGACCTAAAACAATTAGGCCTTCATACTCACACATTACATGTGAGATTACTTAGACCCCATTCATCCTTTAAAAATTATTAAAACACATCAAAAATATCTCTAATATTCACTTTATCACTCTCATATTGGTCCACTCCACCTAGAACACCAACCAACACTTGAACCTACCAATTAGGTCTCCTTGTTCTTTAGGCCTTCATAAATAAAAAACACAATCTCAACCTTCTTAAAAAACTACTAAAATATTTCACATATCTATATGATTAGATAACATATGCGAACCCTTTAGGACATAATATACACCTCCATGTTATTTATACACTTTAACAAAAGCTCTAAGCACTAAAAATAACTCTCTCAAAATGACACATAGTCAAAATACAATTCTACTATTTTGACTATCCATATCTAATCATGGGAATATTATGACATCCAATACTTCATAATAACATAGGGTCTCTAAAACATGACCAAAAAACCAATAACATCCATGATCTACCTATCTAAGTCAAACACTAAAGAACTATGCAAGAATATTGAAGCACACTTTGTCATTATCATTCTAGTACATATGAAAATCATCAACATCCTTGGTCACCTTGGAGACATCATTAACAAACCTCCAATAGTTATACCCCAAAATACTATTACTATACATATAGTCTCATATTCCTCAATTTTCATCCTCATGCTTGTAATAATTACAATGGAAATTTCATGCCCAACTGCTTCAATATGTTATGCTACTATCTCTAAGGCTTCCTCTTATTATTCTTTGTCCTCCATCTTATAACTCTCAACTGCTGAAAATACCATATCTTCATTATACACCATCTCACCATGTAATAATCTCTTTAAGGCTACTATTTTTACCTCTAATTTCTCTCAACTTTCATACAAAAATGGGTAATCAGATTGCACATCTTGGTCTATCAATTACATTTCATTTTCTAAGCCTTTAATGAGGCCTTCAAACTCATCTTCTTCTTTATTACCTTTCCCATCACTTAGCTGGCTACCATTATCTTATTTATGCTCATTAAAATTAATTACATCTTCCTTAAGGTACTATTTGTCTCCATCCACTTTCTCACTTTGTTTCTCTCTCACTCAAAACTTATGCATTTCTATCTTAAGTTTCTAGCATAACAACCTTTTATGCTTCCTTTCCTCTCCCATAACTTGCACATTTCTTCTCTTTATCTATAACTTTATTGGTAATTTAATTGATTTATTTCTCATGACCCATCCACAACATGGTTTCTCACTTTCTCTCACTTGCTCTATCATGGTCAACAAATCATCTAACTATTGGCTCACTTCTTGTATTTATTTCTCCATCTCTCTTTTCTTGGTGTCATCTTGCACCCTTCTCTTTTTGTGGTAGCTTACATCACTCATGCCCTATTTTATCTTTATTATATATATATTAATCTTATATAATATGTATCTCAATATCTTGGTCTCATCTGGACATATACCTCTTTGACAAGCCTCATTCACTTGCCACCTCATGACCTCTCACTTGGGTCTCTCTCAATCTCTCATGACCTCTCAACAAGCGCCACTGACTTGAGGGCTGCCTACCACTCTTAGATTTCAACTCACACTTCAATCAATATCTCATCAACATAACAAAAACATCAAATGAAAATAAAGCATAAATTATACCTTGTTTTATTTTTGACCTTATTTATTTTATTCCCATGAACATTATACTACTCTCATACCAAATTATGTAGAGAAAATCTTTCTTTCTCTTCTAACCCAACTCTGACACCTACAAACACTATCTCATGCATTTAATCTTCATATCTCCTCTTATCTATCAACTCTTTCTTACTAATCTTCTTGACACCATTCTCATACATGAAATTATTTCTAGAAATTTTGAGTTCATTCTTCTTGAATTCATTCTATGCATATGTCTCTCATGCATTCACACATCTCATTCCACTCACTTTCACCCTCTATTTCATTCACCTCACCTACACTAGACCTCACTAGTCTTCAAGCTTCTCTTGGTCAAATTACATCAAAATATGAATAGGGTATAATGAATAAAATATTAAATATGGATAGTTTATTTAATTTAAACACACTTATTTCCACCTTACTCACACTCTCTCATAACCTCAATTGCCTTCTTTGTCTGTCAAGCCCTCAACCTCACTATGCTTCTAATAGCCTTTTTTTGGATAAATTCCTTTAGTATAGATTGGTACCTTATTTTTTTGATCAAATAGATGAATTTATAGACACCTTCTATCATTTAATATATATTCACAAAGTTTTAGGGTCCAAACCACCTCCTAAATGCCTTTTCTAGCTTCCACATAGACCTAATTAGGTCTTTATAGCCCTAATTAACACATCGTCTCCTATAACTTATATGTACGGTTCCATACAAATAATAGATATTTAAAATATACTTAATCATATAAAACTCCTTAAAACTACCAATTTTAATCTAATTTCATGGATTAAAATGCTAGATATCCCACTTTTTGGTTTTTGAACCCTCAACTAGGGTTTTTGAGTTTGTATCAATCCTGAGAGGATTCCTTTTTGATTTAAATAAGTATTATTTGTTTTCAAATATTGAAAACACTTGGTTAATGTTTTTATAACCTATATACACATTTAAAATGTTCAAACCTTACTTGATTACCTTTTTACCACTTTCCTCTTATGGATTCTGTAGTCTTCTTTATCACTATCTACATGTATACAAGCGTTAACAGGGTTTCCAATGCACATTTACTTACCTCACATTTTTGAAACATATTTCCATGGTTTTCCTCCATCACTTGGTCCTTTAGATATATTTTAATACCATAAAAAACTCCATTCATTCCTTATCCAATTACTCAATCAAAGTTGCTTGACTATGTCTTGAAAATAAGGTATACACACATAATGGTCTTGCACCTTGGTTCCTTGATAGAATCAAACACAACCTACATACATGAAAGAATTACTATATTAATTATTAAAATCACTAAATAAAACATTAAGACACCTAATGACCATGTTTGAAAAGGATTCCTTCTTTGTCAATCTATAATTCTCAATGACCATATACATAACACTTGAACATAACCAGATGACCACCTTCTTGGTGGTCTGAGGCTTCCTCTGAACATTACATTGTTAAACAACCCATGGAAGCTCTAACTAATTTTGACTCTAAGACTGAGCAAAGTATTCACTTCGAGCCGGTGGTTGAGGAGGATTCTTTAGTGAAACATTCTATTGAAGTTCCTGTGGAGGCTGAGGTTAGTGATCTTACTAAGCCAGTGGTGGAGGTGGCAGAGGTCTCCTCCCCTATTTTGGAGGATCCTCCAAAGAGCCAAACTTTGTCTATTTCTCACAAGGAATTTGTTGTGGCATTTGTGCCCCCTAGGTTCCAAGGATCATTGTCTTTTGAGGTATGGGTTGCTGAGGCAACAAAGTTAGAGGATGGATGGACAACAGTTAAGAGGAAGAAGTCTAAGCCTTTGGTCCCCCCTCTAGATATGAATCTTTGATCATGTAAAAAAAAAAAAAAACCTCAATTCAAAAGGAATATCTAATGTTCCCTTTTGCTGTCTAGTTTTTTGGGGTTAGTAAACTGGTTGCTTTACTGGTTTGCTAGTTACTGGTCTAGGAGGTTGTTCAGGTTGCTGATCCAGTCTGTTAACTTTTAGATCAGTGTTTTGATTACAATTTTATCTGGTCATATCTGATGGCAACAACTCCCTATAATTCTTGGTTTAGTTATTTTACTGGTAACATGTTCTTTTAAAAACTTGGTCGTGCTTAATGGTTTATCTTTTTCTTTGATGTATTGGGTTTTGGGGCCCCTTCAAAACCTATTTTTACCTTAATCTAAAACACTTGAACATAACATACAAACATTTGTCTTTCAACATGAATTAAAAAAATTATTTACAAAGGATATAAATATTTAAACACATTATTTTTTATTCATAAAACAATATTAATAAAAGTTTATAGAGGTATATAAGTTCCAAACATGCTAATTTCATTAGTTCTTCTTTGTACATAATCTACTTTGTCACCTTTTTTAGAGAATGCAAAGTTATTCATTGTTTCCTCTTTATTATCAACTTCCTTACATACATATACCTCTTGTAAAATTATAACTGACTCCTAAAATTATAAATCTTACTTCTATCTATGATACTAACACCTACTTCAATCCAAAACTTGTTACAAATATACGAAATTACCTCCTAGATAGCTAACTTTCTTGGTAACTGCCTTCATATGGATATTACATTCAAATTTATTATTTTATACCACCTCATGTACATATATCACCTTTATAGACACACTTATACTCACACATGACCCTATACTAACATTTAAATAACATGACTTTCTTTAACAACACACCAAACTACTCCTAAATATACTCAACATATTCAAATATTCATTTTAAGGTTTTGGAAAAAAAAGTTCCCAAGGCCAATAAACTCCAAAACTAAGCTACCAAATGACTCAATCATCATCATTGGGTCCATATATGACCTTTATCACCAAACTAAGCCCAAAATGATAACAAACATACTTGATTACATGAACTTGCTTGATGCTCCTGCATCATATTCTTGGTCAAGAAAGAAATTGGACTCCAATGATATGCTATGATTTTCTTTCATGTCTTAAAATTCATGCTTATTGGATCATATTTCTCTTTTTTCAATCCTTCATTCTTCAACTACTCCTCTTTGATCTCATGCTTGCCTCTATCATAGACAATATTGGTTCCTTACTTACAATGCTTGATTGTACTGACCAATGATTTATGTGCATTCCTTCTTTCCTCTTTACCTATATCATATGGGTTTATTATACCCCAAAACACTAATATTGTACCTATATTCTCATCTTCTTCAATTTTCATCCTCATGCTTATAATAAATACAATGGCGATTTCATGCCCAATCACTTCAATCTATTGTGTTGTTGTATCCAAGGCTTCCTCTTGTTATTCTTTGTCCTCCATTTTGTAACTCTTAATTGATGCAAATACATTCTCTTCATTATCCACCATCTCACCATGAAATTATATCTCTAAGGCTACTATTTCTGCCTCTAGTTGCTCTTGATTGTCATACATAAATGGGTAATTAGATTTCACATCTTGTTCCATCAATTGCATTTCAATTTATAAGCGTTCAATGAGGCCTTCAAATTGATCTTCTTATTTATTGCCTTTCCCATCACTCATCTAGATACCACTATATTATTTTTAATCACTCAAATTCATCACATCCTCCTCAATGTACTATTTGTATTCATGTATTTTCTCACTTTACTTCTCTCTCACCCAAAAACTATGTATTCCTCTATTAAGTTGCTTTCATATAAACCTTTTTTCCTTTCTTTCCTTTCTCATGGCTTACACCTTTCTTCTCTTTATCTATAACCTGATTATCCATTTGATTGACTTATTTCTCATGACCCATACACAACATGGTTCTCACTTTCTCTCACTTTCTCTATCATGGTTATCAACTCATCCAACTGCTGCCTCACCTCTTGCATTTCTTTCTCCATCTCTCTTTTCTTGGTGTCATCCTACACTCTTTTCTCTTTATGGTAGATCAAATCACTCATGCCCTAGTTTCTCTTTCCTCTCTCTATATTCATCTTATCTAAGATGTATCTCAATATCTTGGTCTCATCTTGACCTATACTTATTTGACAAGCCTCATCCACTTGCCACCTCATGACCTCTCACTTGGGTCTTTCTCAATCTCTCATGAACTCTCACCTAGGTCTATCTTCTCTCTCTTGTCCTTTTCTTAGGACTCTCTTCTCTCTCTCTTCAAGCTCACTCCCTTGAGCTTCCCAATAACTCTATCTTTCTCAACAATCCTCACTGGATTTAGGGCTACCTACCACTCTTATATTTCCATTCACACTTCAATCAATATCTCATCAACATAATAAAAACATAAAATGAAAACAAAACACAACTTGCACCTTGTTTTCTTACTAAAATTCTTTCTACTCTTCCCATGAACATGCTGATGTTTTGATACCAAATGATGCTGATAAACTCTTTCTTTCTCTACTAACCCAAATCTGACACTTGCAAACACTATCTCATGCATTCAATATTCACAATCTCCTCTTATCTATCAGCTCTTTCTTACTAAGTTTATTAACACCATTATCATACATGACCTTCTATCTATACCTATTAATTTCATTCTTTATAAATTTAGGATCTGTATCTACCTCTCATGCATTCACACATCTCATTCCACGCATTTTCACCCTCTATTTCATTCACCTCACCTGCATTAGACCTCACTAGTCTTCAAGATTTTCTTGGTCAAATTACATCAATCTTTGAATAGGGTTTGATGAAGACAATATTTAACATGGATAGTCTCTTTTAAGTTCAACACACTTGTTTCCACCTTACTCACACTCTTTCATAACCTCAATTGCCTACTTTGTCTATCAAGCCCTCAACCTCACTATGCCTATAGTATATTTTTTTTAGAAAAATTCATCTAGTACAGACCGATATCTTCTTTTTTTAAGAAAATAAATACATTTTTAGACACCCTCTATTAGTTAATATCTATTCACAAAGTATCAAGATCCAAACTGCCTCCTTGTTTCTTTTTCTAGCTTCTACACAAACCTAATTAGGTCTCTCTAGCCCTACTTAACACACAGTCTCTTATAAATAATATGTACAGTTCTATACCATTATAAAATATTTAATTAAGTCATATCAAACTCTTTCAAATTACCAATTTTCATCCAATGTCATTATTTAAAATTCTAGATATCCCACTTTTTTATTTTTGAATACTAAACTAGGGGTTTTGAGTTTGTATCAATCTTGAGAGGATTCCTTTTTGATTTAAACAAATATTATTTATTTTCAAATACTAAAAATGCTTGGATAAGGTCTTTCTGACCTATATACACCTTTATAATTTTTAAACCTTTCTTTATTACCTTTTTAACATGTTCTTATCATCAATTTTGTAGTATTCTTTATGATTGTCTACCTATATACTTTAACAGATTTTCCAATGCACATTTACTTACCTCTGATTTTTGAAATGTATTTAAATGGTTTTCATCCATCACATGGTCCTTAATCTCTATTTTAATACCATAACAAACTCCATTCATTTTTTATCCAATTACACAATCAAAGTTGCTTGATTGTGTCTTGAAAATAGGATATACACACAAAATGGTCTTGTACCCTGGTTCCTTGTTAGAATTAAACACAACCTATATACATGAAATAATTAATATATTAATGATTTCACTCATTTAATAACACATGAAGATGCCTAATATCCATGTTTGAAAATGATTCCTTCATTGTCAATTTGTAATTCTTAATTACTTTACATAGAACACTTGAAGATAACTTGCAAAGGTTTGTCTTTCAACATGAATTACCATAAAATTATTTCCAAAGCCTATAAATATTTCAATACATTATTTTTTAGTCATAAAACCATATTAAGATAATGGTACATAGGTATATAAGTTCTAAATATGCTAATTTCATTAGTTCTTTTTACATAATCTACTATGTCATCTTTTTTACAGAATGTAGAGTTCTTCATTGTTTCCTCTTCATTATCACCTTCCTTCTATACCTATACCTATTTCAAACTTCTAAATATGTTCTAAAATTCTAAATATAACTTCTATTTATGATAATAACACCTACTTCAATCCAAAACTCATTACAAACATAAGAAACTACCTCCTAGATAACTAAGTTTCTTGGAAACTGCCTTCATATGGATATTACATTCATATTTCTTGATTTATGCCACCTCATGTATGTAAATAACCTTTATAAACCCATTTAAACTCACACAAAACCCTATACTAACATTTAATTAACATGAATTTCTTTAAAATCACACCAAACTACTCCTAAGCATACTCAACATATTCAAATTAAGGTTTTGGCAGGAAAAGTTCCCAAGGCCAAGAACCTCCATAAATAAGCTACCTAATGACTCAATCACCATCATTGGGTCCCTATATGACTTCTATCACAAAACTAAGCCCAAAATTATAACAAAAATACTTCATTACATGAACTTTCTTGATGGTCCTACATCATACTCTTGGGTAAGAAAGAAATTAGACTCCAATGATCTGCTGTGCTTTTCTTCTATGTCTTCCAATTCAGGATTATTGGATAATATTTATCTTTTGTTTCTCCTTCATGCTTTAAATATTCCTCTTTTCTCTCATGCTTGCCTCTATCATAGACAATTATGCTTATTTGCTTGCAGTGTTTGCTTATACTTACTAAAACTTGATGTGCACTCCTTATTTCCTCTTTACCTATGTCATGTGGGTTGGTTATGTGCCAAAAAACTTCTAATGCACCAATATTATCATCTTCCTTAATTTTCATCCTCATTATTACAACAAATACAATGATAATTTCATGCCCAATTTCTTCAATATGCTATGTTACTGTCTCTAAGGCTTCCTCTTGATGTTATTTGTCCTCCATCTTGTAACTCTCAACTATTGCAACTACCTTCTCTTCATTATCCACCATATCACCATGAAATTATCTCTTTAAGGCTTCTAGTTCTTCCTCCATTTGATCTTGAATATCATACACAAATGGGTAATCAAATTTCACATCTTGGTCCATTAATTGCATTTCATTTTATAAGCTTTCAATGAGGCCTTCAAACTGATCTTCTTCTTTATTGCCTTTCCCATCACTCAACTGGCTGCCACTATCTTCTTTCTGCTCACTCAAATTCATAACATCTTCCTCAAGGTACTTTTTTTCTTCATCTAATTTCTCACTTTGCTTCTCTCTCACCCAAAACCTACGCATTTCTCTCTTAAGTTCCTTTTATAACAACCTTTTCTACTTCATTTCCTCTCTCATGGCTTGCACCTTTATTCTCTTTATCTATAAATTGATTGGCCATTTGATTGAATTATTTCTCATGACCCATCCATAACATGGGTTCTCTCTTTATCTCACTTAATCTATCATGGTTAGCAGCTCATCCAATTGAAGCTTCATCTCTTTCAATTTTTTCTCCATCTCTCTCTTCTTAGTGTCATCCTACACTCTTCTCTCTTTGTTGTAGCTTAAATCACTCATGCCATATTTTATCTTTATTCTATCTATATTCATCCTATCTAAGATGTATCTCAATATCTTGGTCTCATCTTGACCTATACCTCTTTGACAAGCCTCATCCACTTACCACCTAATGACCTCTCACTTGGGTCTCTCTCAATCTCTCATAAGCTCTCACCTAGGTTTATATTATCTCTCTTGTAATTTTCCTAGGAATATCTTCTATATATATTAAATCTCACTCTTCTAAGATTCCTAATATCTCTATATTTCTCAACAAGCATCACTATCTTTAGGACTACCTACCACTCTTAGTTTTCAACTGACACTTCAATCACTATCTCATCAACATAACAAAAACATCAAATGAAAACAAAACATAAATTGTATCTTGTTTTCTTTCTAAAATTATTTATTATCTTCCCATGAACATGATACTTATCTGATACTAAATTATATAGATAAACTTTTTCTTTCTCTGCTAACCCAACTTTGACACCTGCAAACACTATTTCATGCATTCAATCTTCACAATCTCCTCATATCTATCAAATCTTTCTTACTAAGATTATTGGCATCATTCTCTTAAATGACCTTATGTATATACATCTTTATTTAATTATTCATACCTTTAGGCTGTGCATATATCTTTTATGCATTCACACATCTCATTCCACTCACTTTCACCCTCTATTTCATTCACCTCATGTACACTAGACCTCAATAGTCTTCAAGCTTCTCTTAGTCGGACTAAATCAATATTTGAATAGGGTTTTGTGAAGAAAATATTAAAAATGTATAGTCTCTTTTAATTTAAACACACTTTTTTTCACCTTACCCTCACTCTCTCATAACCTTAATTGCCTTTTTTGTCTATCAAGCCCTTAACCTCACTGTGCCTCTAGTAGCCTTTTTTTGGATGAATTCCTCTAGTACAAAATGATAACTTATTTTTTTGAGAAAATAAATACATTTTTAGAAACCCTCTATCATTTAATATTTATTCACAAAGTTTTAGGATCCAACTTGCCTCCTATATGCCTTTTTTAGCTTCTACATAGACCTAATTAGGTCTCTCTATCCCTACTTAACACACAGTCTCCTATAACTCATACACATAGTTACGTACAATTATCAAATATTTTAAATATCCCTCATCATATAAATTCCTTAAAACTACAAATTTTAATATAATTTCACTGGTTAAAATGCTAGATATCCCACTTTTTTGGTTTTTGAACCCTAAACTAGGGTTTTTGAGTCTGTATCAATCCCAAGAGGATTCCTTTTTTATTTAAACAAGTATTATTTATTTTCAAACCCTAAAAACACTTGGATAAGGTTTTTATGACCTATATACACCTTTAAAGTGTTTAAACATTGCTTGGTACAATTTTATCACATTCTTTTGATGGATTATGCAGTCTTATTTATCACTATCTGCCTGTATACAAGTGTTGATAGGGTTTTCAATGCACATTTACTTGCCTCAAGTTTTTAAAGCATATTTCAATAGTTTTAATATATCACTTGGTACTTAATAATTGTTTTAATACCATAACAAACTCAATTCATTCCTTATCCAATTACTCAATCAAAGTTACTTGACTGTGTCTTGAAAATAGGGTATACACACAGAATGGTATTACACCCTAGTTCCTTGTTAGACTCAAACACAACCTATATACATAAAAGACATAATATATTAATGATTACACTCATTAAATAACACATGAAGACAATTAACCTCCATTTTTGAAAATGATACCTTCTTTGTTAATCTATAATTCTCAATGAACATACATAGAACACTTAAACATAACCTATAAATGTTTGACTTTCAACATGCATTACCAAAACATTGCTTTGAAAGGATATAAATATTTAAATACATTAATTTTCAATCACAAAACCATATTAATACAATGTTACATAGGTATATAAGTTCTTAATGTGCTAATTTCACTAGTTCTTCTTTTTACGTAATCTACTCTATTATATTATTTACAGAATGTAAAGTTTTTCATTATTTACACTTCATTTTCACCTTACTTCCATACCTATGCCTATTTTAAAATTAAAAATGACTCCTAAAATTATAAATTTGGATTATAAATATGAGACTAACACCTACTTCAATCCAAAACTCGTTACAAACATAAGAAACTACCTCTTAGATAACTAAATTTCTTGGCAATTTCCTTCATATGGATATTAAATTCACATTTCTTGATTTATGCCAACTCATGTATGTAAATCACCTTTATTAACCCAATTATAATCACACGTTATCCTATAATAACATATAATTAACATTAAATTCTTTAACACCACACCAAACTAGTCTTAAACATACTCAACATATTCAAATATTCAAATTAAGGTTTTGGTGGAAAAAGTTCCCAATGCCAAGAACCTCCACAAATAAGCTACCTAATGACTAAATCACCATAATTGGGTCCCTATATGAGTTTTATCACCAAACTAAGCCCAAAATGACAACAAACATACTTCATTACATGAAATTGCTTGATGTTCCTACATCATATTCCTAGGCAAGAAAGAAATCAGACTCTAATAATCTGCTATGCTTTTCTTCTATTTATTCCAATTCATAATTATTAGATCATCTTTCTCTTCTATTGTTCCTTCATTATTAAATTTATACTATTTATTCTCACACTTCCCTCTTTCATATAAAATACTACTTATGTGCTTGCAATGCTTTCTAATACTAACTAGCACTTGATGTGCACTCCTGCTTTCCTCTTTACCTTTATCATATGGACTGGTTAAGCCAAAAAACACTTAATTGTACATATATTCTCATCTTCATTTATTTTAATCATCATAATTACAAAAAATAGAATGGTAATTTCATGTCCAACTGCTTCGATCTATTGTGTTGCTATCTCCAAGGCTTTCTCTTACTATTTTTTATCCTCCATCTTATAACTCACAACTTCTACAACTACCTTCTCTTCATTATCCACCATATTAACATGAAATTATCTATCTAAGGCTGATATTTCTACCTCTAATTGATCTTCATTGTCATACACAAATGGGTAATCAAAATTCACATTTGGTCCATCAATTGCATTTCATTTTTCAAGCCTTAAACGAGGCCTTCAAACTGATCTTCCTTTTTTTCCTTTCCCATAACTCAGCTAGCCGCCACTATTTTATTTATGATTTCTCAAATTCATCACATCCTCCTAAAGGTACTATTTTTCTTCATCCACTTGCTCACTTTTTTGATCTCTCACCCAAAACCTATGCATTTCTCTCTTATGTTGTTGGCATATCACCCTTTTTTGCTTCCTTTCCTTTATCATGGCTTGCACCTTTATTCTCTTTGTCTATAACTTGATTGGCCATTTGATGGAATTATTTCTCATGAACCATCCACAATGTGGGTTATCACTTTATCTCACTTTCTCTATCATGGTCATCAACTCATCTAACTACTAACTCTCCTTTTGAATTTCTTTATCTATCTCTCTCTTCTTGGTGTCATCCTGCACCCTTCTCTCTTTGTGGTAGCTTACATCACTTATTCCCTATTTTATCTTTCCTCTTTCATATTATCTAAGATGTCTCTCAATATATTGGTCTCATCTTGACCTATACCTCTTTGAAAAGCCTCATCCACTTGCCACTTCATAACCTCTCACTTGGGTCACTCTTAATCTCTCACTACCTCTCACCTAGGTCTATCTTCTCTCTCTCTTGTCCTTTTCCTAGGACTTTCTTCTCTCTCTCTTTTCAAGCTCACTCTCTTTATCTTCCAAATAAATATTTATTTATCAACAAGCCCCACTAGCTTTAGGGCTACCTATCACTCTTAGCTTTCCACTCACACTTTAATCACTATCTCATCAATAGATCAAAAACATCAAATAAAAATAAAACATAACTTGTACCTTGTTTGCTTGCTGACATTTTTTCTTCTCTTCCCACAAACATGTTATTTATTTAATACCAAATGATTTATAGAAAATCTTTTTTTCTCTGCTAACCCAACTCTGACACCTATAAACACTATCTCATGCATTCAATGTTCACAATCTCCTCTTATCTTTCAACTCTTTATTACTAATCTTATTGACACCCTTATCATACATGACCCTCTCTCTAGACCTCTTGATTTCATTCTTCCTACCTTTAGGATCTGCATATATCTCTCATGCATTCACACATCTCATTCTAGTCACTTTCACCCTCTATTTCATTCATCTCACCTACACTATACATCACTAGTCTTCAAGCTTCTCTTGGTCAAATTACATCAATCTTTGAATAGGGTCTGATGATGATAATATTCAACATAGATAGTCTCTTTTAATTTTAACACACTTATTTCCACCTTAATCACTCTCTCTCATAACTTTAATTACCTTCTTGATTTATCAAACCCTCAACCTTACTATTCTTGTAGTAGCCTTTTTTTTGAAAAATTCCTCTAGTATGGACTCGTACCTTCTTGTTTTGAGAAATTATGGATTGAAATCCATGTTTTTTTATTTTTGAACATTCGGCTTTTGGTCTCAAATTTTCTCGACAAAATTTAGAGGTTGTGCTTTTGGCCTCTTTCTTCCCAGAGTCCCTTTTTATAAATTTCACCTAAGTATCACTCCCTTCCACTTTTTTCCACGTGGCATCCTAACACTTGTTTCCCATAAAAGGTTCTCAACTTGCCCAGGAGAAGTGTTAGCTCTCCACATGGTGGTTAGATGCTCTCTAGGGCCATTTCTCTTTTGTCAAGACTCAAAGTAGTTCCATTGGTTGATAGGTTTATAAGATGGACCCACCATTCCAGTTGTAAAGAGGTACATGGAACTATTAATGTGAAATCATGGTGCTTATTAGGAGTTAATTTTTTTATAGGCTTCTAAGAAGTGCCATTAGTTGATGAATATAGGTGGGGCCTAATGGTGCTTATCTAGGGTAGGAATTTTTTTGTCAGAGCTAGCAGATATGCCATTGGTTGATGTAAGTTAGTATTTATTTGCTAATGGCATAATAAAGACAATTTTAAATATGAATGTATGGCATAATGATGTTTCTACTAATCATCATGGACATCATAGAATGATGTAGTTGTACCATATCTAGGATCTGTAAACCAACTACACTGATGAGCTAGATTTCTCCTTTTGATTAGAACAACCTCATCATTGATGTGAGTGCTAAGATATCTAGGTGTCACTTCCATGAGAAACCACTGCACTTATATATTCAAGGCTCTTTTCCTTTGTAGGGGTGATCATTTTTATTTATAATCTTGATTATTTTTTAGAGAAACCATTTGTAGTAGTTATATAATAGAAGTAGTAGTAGCTAGTATTTTTTCATTATATGACCTTAATAGGTGCCCCTCATGAGTGGAATTGAACATTTTATATTATGCACCTTGAGGCTTTCTCTACTTTTTTCTATTAGTGTAGGTTTTTATTTTTCCCTATTTTTTAATTAGGGAAATTATATTTCTTGTGCATACTTTGAGTTTTCCTACATTTGTGGGATAGGCTAGCTTATGTGGAGGTGTGTGTCATAGATGTGTCATAAGTGTCATAAGAATGTCATAAGTAACTCCCTTGATGGGAGTTACTTCTCTATTCTTAGCACCTTGTCACCACCTTTCATGGAGGAGTTACAGTCTATTCTTGGGGTGCCTTGTCCACCTTTTGTGGAGGAGTTACTTACGTACTCTCCTATATGTATTCCTCACTTTGGCCATCTCATATTAATCAAATTTTTGTTTTCTCCATTTTGTCTTGTGCAATTTATCTTCTTGTGTTATTTTCAAATTGCTTTAGCATCTATGTGGTGTGCACTTGCTTCATCTCGTGTGATCACGTCTCCATTGCACTCGCATTATCTAGATTCTGGCAACAACTCCTATATGGTATCAGAGCAAACCCGGTAATCATGTGTTTGGTTACGCTTTTAGTTTATTTTGAAATCAAGAGGAGTGGATTTCTCTTTATTTTTTTATTTCTAGATCTGATCTAAAATTTAAAAAAATCTTTCAATATCATTTCTGGTATCATTTCCTTGGGATCCTTGGCCTTTGGGTGTCTTGGTTGTCTTCTCTTCAGTCTTTATAGGGCAGCAATAACTTCAGGTGCTGGCTTTGCAATGGTGGCATCCTTGTAGGCCTTTCGACAACCTTCTTTGCAGTGGCTAGTTAAACAGTTAGCTTGGGCACCATTGTTGAGTATAGGGAGCAGAGGGAGGAGCAACATCAACAACAACGCCTTCAATAACTCCATGTAGCAGTCCTTCCTCCATGCCAAGATTATGCAACGCTGACCTTTCTCTGTTTTCAAGGTGCCAAACAGGTCGTACGACATCCAATAGGTCTGCAAGTTTTTTTAAGCAAAATCAAAACTATTTTCTTTAGAAAATGATGCTTTATTTTCTGGTTTGGCATCCCATGTGGACCCTTAGTCACTAGGCGTCCTTTTTATACACCTGAAGTTTTGTTTTTTCACCTATTTTTGTCTCTTCTATGGTTAAATCTGTGCTGGAAGTGTTAAGTCTACAGTCTGTGTGCTAAATCTGCATTGCGTTGGAAGTGTTGGAAAAGTGCATGTTCATTGTGAAGCCTTGATTTCATCTTCTTGGCAGTGCCTATCAAGGCATTAGACATTACACAACAGCTATCTCCCTTTCTTTCTTCTTATTAAAAAAAAAAGTAAAAAAAACTAGCTGGAAATTTATTTTTGCCTTACTAGTTCTATTTTTTCACTAAAAGAGGAAGGTAAACTTGCTTTCATGCATACCGAGACAATCAGTTAAACTTGATTTCATAAAGACCTTTTTCTTTGGATTCCTCATTTCATACCGAATCCAACGAGTGGTTGAAAGGACACTTTATCTCTCAAAATAGGTATTTTTTTAATGTTTTAGTGCTTTTTTTTTCAAAAACACTAGTTTACGAAAAAATTAAACCTTTAATATCTTGCAAACGGTAGCTTGGATTTGGGTGCCATTTTTTGAAAAAGTGTTTGTAATTCAATTATCCATAGTTTAGGATTGTTTTTTGGTCAAAAATGCTCTAGTTTATAAAGTGCCTAAAATTTGGGTCTCTCGGGATGCATTTTCGGCTGAGTCTGACGTCCTATTTGCTTAAGTCTTGAACTGATTGCTCTAAGACGCATTATCAACTGAGCCCAATGTATTTTGAGCATGCACTTACATATTTTGGGGAGCTCAATTTTTTTGGGGGGGGGTGTGATTGCTTTTCACAATTTGCAAATTTTTACTTTCATTCTCCTTTTTGCATAAATTCACAACTTGCAATCAACACAACTTCACCTAAATTCAGCTTAAAATGTATTCTTTTCAACTTAAACCCCTAACACCCTTCAAATATCATGAATGAAAGGTTAAAATGTCAATCATTATTAGAAGCAAAGGGTTGTATAGGATCACCATGGGTACTGAAGTAGAGCCCAACACTGATGCTGAAAAGGTCAAGTGGTACAACCATAGTGATGAAGCCTATGGATTACTGAGCTTATCTATGTCTCTAAAAATTTTCTTCTATTTAAAATCCTCCAAGACTTCCAATGACATATGGGACACCTTAGAAAACTTATTTGGGAAGCTTGATGAGATGAGAGGTCATGAGCTCGAAAATGAACTCATAAGTCTAAGTCCTAGCAACTTTGACACCCTACAGGAATTCTTCACTAAGTTTAAGGCCCTTAGATTACAATTGAAATAATGTGGGATAGAGAAGAAAGATGATCAACTCATTATTTCTATTCTTGCAAATTTAGGTCCAAGCTATTCAGTCTTTGTCTCCACTTTCCATGCCACAAAAACTGCCCTTGGCACTACATGGAAAATGCCTTCTTTGGATTCATTCATTGCTGACTTGACTAGGGAGCAAGATAAACTAATTCAAATGGGCACAATGAAGTCTACTCAACCCTAAGCTTTGATAGCTAGAAATGGTAAGGATAAGACTTCAACAAAGGAAAAGAAAAAGAACAAGGACCATGAGAAGAAGAAAGAAAACAACAACCCTGCCAAAAAAAACACTGAGTCTTCCTCTTCCAATGCTAAACCTAAGAAGGAGAAGGTTAAGTGTGCCTATTGTAAAAATATAGGGCATGATGAACACAAATGCATGAAGAAACATATAGATCACCTAACTCATCTTCTAGAGAAGAACAACATAGGTGTTCCTGAGTCCATCAAGCAGAATTCATCTACCCAAGATTCTACTAAGGCAAAAGGCAAGGGTAAGGAGAAAGAAAAGGGCAAGGCCCTTATAGCTACCATAGCTTCTACATCATCATGGGTCATTTATTCGAGTGCTTCTCACCACATGGGCTCTTCATTAGTTGAGTTTTCATCTTTAGAGCCTTGTAGCATGACTTTAGTTAGTTTGGATGATGACACATCAATTTTTATTATAGGGAGAGGGCCAGTTGAAATGGAAGGAGGAACATTCAATAATGTTCTAAGTGTTCCTTCTCTTTCAACCAATCTCCTATCAGTGTAACAAATCACTCACATTGGTCGGGGCATGAGAGTTGAGTTTTCACTAGATTCAGTGGTTATCAGGGAGTTGCATAGTGATACTATAGTGGCAGTGGGTAGGGCAGATCACCAAGCAAGGTTATACACCTTCTCACATTTTACATCAAATTCTTCTCCAATAGCATTGCTGACTCATTTAGATGGAGTTAGCAAACTATGGCATGATTGGTTTGGCCACCTTAACTACCGCTACCTTGAACAACTTTGCAAAAATGACATCGTCATTGGCTTGCCTCGTGTCCAATTCTCAAAAGGACTTTGCGAGGGGTGCTCCCTTGGGAAGCATCCCAAACAAAATTTGACAAAGGCAAAGCTTGGAGGGCTTCACAATCTTTGAAGTTAGTCCACAGTGATGTATCAGGACCCTTTCCCAAACCATCTTTCATAAGGGCCAAGTACATCCTTACTTTTATTGAGAAATTCTCTAGGTACAATTGGATATATTTTCTCAAACAAAAGTCTGAAGTGTTTAAAAAATTTCTAGACTTCAAGGATCTTGTTGAGAAATAGAGTGAGAAATTCATCAAGGTTCTTCAAACTGATAATGGAGGGGAGTATGTCAGCATCAGGTTTGAGTAGTTTTGCACTACAGAGGGGATTGATTTGCAGCACACAGTCACTTATAATCCTTCATAGAATGGGGTTGTAGAACACAATAATAGGTTCTTGAAAGAGATGGGTAGCTGTATGATTCACTCCAAATCCTTACCACCACATTACTGGGTTGAAGCCATCAATTGTGCTTGCTACATTCAAAATAGGGTTCCTCACAAAGCTTTGAAAGGGATAACACCCTTTAAAGCTTGGCATTAAAGAAAACCTAATGTTGAGCAGCTCAAGGTTTTTAGATCCCTAGCCATGGCCCGCATTCCAAAGAATAAATGCAAAGCTATGGAATGTCAATCCAAGCCTTGCATCTTTGTAGGATATCCAGATGGTATTAGGGGATATCACCTTCTAGATCCAGTCACTCATGAGTTGTTTATCAAGAGAAGTGTTCATTTTCAGGAGAGTCTTAGAGACTCAACACTTGACACTTCTTCTCCCTCATCGGATCTACTTCTTCATGATGATTCCTCATTAGATTCAGATCAGCCATAATAGGTTCTTAACCCAGAGACATCTTCTTCTTCTTCTTTGAGTTTAGACAATGAGGATAGTAATGTAGGGTCATCCACCTCTAGTCAATTGGAGGATGAGGAGTTAGCACCTAACCCGCCCACTTCTGGGCCACTTTGGGCCAGACAGACACTTGAGAGTGCTGACACTTGGGCAGGAGATCCCGTAGATGATAGACGTACTAGGGGGGATTTTTAGAGAGATCCACATGCCTTCTTTGCTTCAGTTTTGGATCCACAGACTTTTTGAGAGGCATTTGGGGTACCTGAGTGGGATAGTGCTATGGAGGAAGAATATTCTTCCTTAATCAAAAATCACACTTGGGATTTGACTTCACTTCTTAAGTGAAGAAAGATGGTTCGATGTAGGTGGATATATCAGACCAAGTTTACAGTAGATGGGTCAGTTGATAAGTACAAGGTGCGATTGGTCACCAAGGGTTTCTCACAGGTGGTAGGCATTGACTACTCAGAGACCTTTGCACCCATTGCAAAGATGAATTCTATCTGACTCACCTTGGTTATTACCATATCACATGGTTGGGATGCGCATCAGATGGATGTGAAGAGTGCCTTTCTTCATGAAGACCTAGAGGAGGAGATCTACATGGAGTAGCCACCAGGATTTATTCAAGATTCTTCATTAGTATGCAGAATTAGGAAATCTATCTATGGCCTCAAACAAGCTCCTCGAGCTTGGTATGCCAAGATGGATTCCTTCCTTCTCATAGCGGGTTTCACTAGGTGCAATTCTGATCCCAATGTCTACTTCTTGTGGCATGATGATTTGCTCCTAATTTTGGTTCTATATGTTGATGACCTTTTGATCATCGAGAGTTCTTCATCGGCTATTGCAGCGGTGAAGGCATCTCTCTATGATATATTTGACATGACAAACTTGGGTTTGATGCACTACTTCCTTAGCATCGAGATCTCACAATCAGATTCAAGGATTTCTCTTACACAGCCTAAGTACACTCTTGACTTATTGGCTCAGTTTCACATGGCTGATTGCAAGCCATCTCTGACTCCCTTTCTATCAGGGGTCAAGCTTGAGGTAGACTATTCTTCATCATTGGATGATGCCACTCGGTATCAACAACTTGTTGGTAGTCTCATCTACTTGACTCACACCAGGCCTGACATATCATATATAGTGGGACTTGTCTCTAGATTCATGCAGGAACCTCATGAGCTGAATTGGAAAGCAGCTAAGAGGATCTTGCATTAAATACAGGGTTCACATAGATATGGGATTCATTACAAATTTGGCATAAAGGTTGACTTGGTTGGATATACATATTCAGACTGGGCTGGTGATTCACAAACTCACAAGTCCACTTCAGGTTACAATTTCTCTCTAGGTTCTGGTCCTATCAGTTGGTCTAGCAAGAAGTAGAATGTTATTGCTATATCATCCACAGAGGTAGAGTACAGGGGAGCTGTTAATGCAGCTACTGAGGCTATTTGGCTTTAGGGGATTCTTTCTAAGTTTGGCATTCCTATCAGGCAACCCACTATCATTTATTGTGACAACTAGAGTACCATTCAGATTTGTAGGAATCTAGTTCAACACAAGAAGACCAAGCACATAGAGATTCACATGCATTTCATTCGGGAGCTTATTCATAGTCAAGTCATTGACTTGATATTTTGCCAGTCTTTAGAGCAAGTTGTAGACATCTACACCAAACTTTTCACTGAGAGCAATTTTATTCATCTACGAGCTCTTCTTGGGGTGCGGTCCACATCTATAGCAGCATCATCTTCAGGGGAGGCCCACTAGCCTCTTCTTTTGTTTTATGTCTCTCTTTTGTGGGGAGGGAGTTTTTTCCTACGTGTTTTCTCCTTTTCTCTATCTTATGGGAGATTGCATTTGTACATGGGTACCTCATCAGGCATAATTGTTGGGACCCATTTTATGTTTCTACACTGCCCACCTAAGCTGTGCTTATGGGGGGATATTAGTGTAGGTTTTTATTTTTCCCTATTTTTTAATTAGGGAAATTGTATTTCTTGTGCATACTTGGAGTTTTCCTACATTTGTGAGATAGGCTAGCTTATGTGGAGGTGTGTGTCATAGATGTGTCATAGGTGTCATAAGAATGTCATAAGTAACTCCCTTGATGGGAGTTACTTCTCTATTCTTAGCACCTTGTCACCACCTTTCATAGAGGAGTTACAGTCTATTCTTGGGGTGCCTTGTCCACCTTTTATGGAGGAGTTACTTACATACTCTCCTATATGTATTCCTCACTTTGGCCATCTCATGTTAATCAGATTTTAATTTTTTCCATTTTGTCTTGTGTAATTTATCTTCTTGTGTTATTTTCAAATTGCTTTAGCATCTATGTGGTGTGCACTTGCTTCATCTCATGTGATCACATCTCCATTGCACTCACATTATTCAGATTCTGGCAACAACTCTGATATTTTCTCCACCTAACAATGAAGAGGATGTGTTGTTTTATGAAAAAATAAGCGAAGAATTATTTTTGTTTGTTATTTTCTTCCTATAATTCTATAGTACTGATTCTAGTTTACATCATAGACTTTAATTCATGCTTTATGCTCCATCAATGGTCTATAGTGCTGAAGGAATCAAGATATTTTATATAATCATATGTTAATGTTTTAAAGATCTCAGTGCATCACCTTAGTTAGTCTATTTTTAGTGTTATTCACATTTATTTCTTATCCCTTTTCATCTCCCAAATCAAATCAAAGAGCCAGCTTCTAAAATCCTAAAGGTTACTTTACAAACCATAATTCAGTCCCATGCATGTAAAAATTCTCATAGAAGGTTGTTTCACCTTAAGTGGAGTTTTTTAGTGTCAATAATTTTTATTTTCTTACAGGCTCAATGGGAATAAAAATATAAGTATACCTGATAAGGAGCTCAATTTTATGAGCCAAAAGCCCATCATAAGGTCACAGACAGTGAATAACTTGAATTTGCTAACGCCACCTCTAGGAGCTCCAAGTTGCCAAAGGACCATGAGATCCAATGCTACTCAATAACAACAATAGATGGCTATTTCAAGCCTGATAAGGAATTTTATATCATGTAATAGTGGCATCCTACTTATCCCTCTAGCGCCCTTAGCCACATGGGATCCTATTATTGAAAATGCCTTAAAGGTGCTCCCTAAATTCTCAAGGGAGGATTTCAAATATGTTGTAGAATATTTTAAAGATGTCATGAATGTATACACTATGCATTATATCATGCAAAAAAAGTTACCTTAAGGTTGCTGGTTACTTCTTTCAAAGGACAATCCCTTGACTGGTACCGATCTTTACCACCTAACTCCAAAGCCACCTAGGATGACTTGGGGGATAAATTCTTTGAATAATTCATTAAGAAGGTAGATCAATTTTCTCTCCTACACAAATTGATCATCATTAAAAGAGCCTTGCAAGAGGTTATTATTAATTTCAACACCAAGTTTGAGAAGGCCTAGCAAAGGATTCTAATAATGGCTTGACCACCTATAGGCATGGCCATTGTCTTCTACCTCAAGGCCTTTAACTCAGATTTACTATTATGATTCAATAACTTGGAGGCCAAACACTTCTAGATGCATATGAGCTAGCAGTAAAAGATGAGAACAACTTAATAGATGCAAGAAAGCTCCCTCCTTAGCCACTAATGTTTATATTCCCAAAAATATCAATATCACCATAAGAAGAAGCTCCAAGTACCTCACAAGCATTATCTTATATATAAATGTATCCATCCACTCAAGTGAGCATGTCTATTCAATCCTTGCTCACTATGGAGATGAATGACATGAAGAGTATCTTGCAACACTTCACTAATGAAATATACTAGCAGTAGCTTAGTGGCTAGAATATAAATAAGTGATAGAATATAAAATATTTGTAGAGATTCATAAATAAAATCAAAGGAATAACTAGATTTACAATTAAAACATAAGAAAATTATTAAATATGGTAAATTATAGAGACAAATATGAGACCCAAATGTTATATTTTTTATTCACTCAAAATGGTCTACTTTACAATTTCTTATACAAATGCTTATAAAATATTTCACATGACTCTTGAATTTCCTCAAATGAATCTTCCTTTCCAAGACTATTTGACTTCCATTTTGACACCTATTTTCTCCTTTTAATATAATTAATGAAAAATTACATTTCCCTTTATCTCTACTAACACTCACCTCAACTTAAAATATGTCTCATCTCGAGACACTAACACTCTCCCCAAATTAAAATGTGTCTCATCCTGAGACAAAAAGGTCTTAAACATTTCAAAATTTTACAACTTTTGATCTATTACAGATATATTTTAGAACCTACACTATGCCTAATACTCTCCATGGCTTCACATACTGGAGCTCATCTACTTCTACAACTCTAACTTCAAATATATTAATAATTTTTTAAAACTTATAAACTCTCTACTTTGTTTTAAGATTTTTACAATTCATATCCTTATGGGGAAGATAAAATATTATAAGGAAGCCAAGTAAGAAAGAAATTATTTTAAAATCTCTAATCTCTCCATCACCATTATATCCCTTGACCCCATGTGTCCATGTTACTGGTCCCTTTCACTTATTGTGCTATGTATGGGCTCCTTTATTTATTAAAATGTAACAATGTTATTTATTATCATGGATTTTTGTAAGTGCTTGTTTAGAATGTCCAATATCCATGAGAATGAATTTGGAAGATGAAAAACTTAGAGGCGATCCAAGGAATCAATATTTCTATGTGGCCCAACATCACCCACTACAATGCCATTCCTCATTGTCACTAAAGATCCTACTGACTAAAAATAACAAATAATGATTGTCTTTAATTTTCATTTAGCTTGTGGTCACCTTCCACGACTTTTCCACTAGCTTAATATGTTCATGGTCTATGAATTTATTGAAATATTAATCTCAATTTTATTATTCCTTAGCATCTACAACTCATATCTGGAGCATCTCAAACCTAGGTTGTTCTGTATTTGCTGTGGATGGGTATGCTCCCCCAGGGGCTCAATGACTTCAAACTCATAGTCATTTTACTCAAATCCCACATAGTCAAATCCATTTTCAATAAATATTATTCAATTTATTTTGCTCATAGGTTTTGATAAGCAATCAGGCTACTTCAGGGGCTTCACTCTATTTATTTTTAAGATAATGGATGCTACCAGACACTTGTAAAGATAATCAATGCCCTGTAAACAATGTTTAATCCTTCACACCTTATCAAAATTGAGGAAGGATAAATTCATAGGTTTATACTCTATTAAGAATAATAAACAAGTAGATTTACACACAAAACATTAAATGATGGGAAATAATGATAAAATTTCTTGGGCTCAAATACACATAGGCAACCACACCATTATTAGCAGTAGCTTAATGGAAATAATATGCACAAGTGATAGAACATAAAATACTTGCAGAGATTTAAAAATAAGCTCAAAGGAATAACTAGATTTTCAAATAGAACATAAGCAAACTATTAAAGATGGGAAATTATGAAGACAAATATGAGACCCCAATGCTATATTTTTCATTCACTCAATATGGTCTAATTTACAATTTCCCATATAAATTCTTATAAAATATTTCACACGAATCTTGAATTTACTCAAATGATTCTTCCTTTATAGGACTATTTAACTTCCCCTTTGACACCTATTTTATCCTTTTAATACAATGAATGATAAATTACATTTCCCTTTATCTCTACTAACAAAATAATAAACCTCAAAAGGTAGTAGGATATGTATTCAAATCCCCCTTTCTAGAACTACCTAGAAAGGAGTGTGTCATACTAGTAGAACTAGCACCCAAAGAGGCAAAGACCAAATAACCAGGTGTTAAAGCATCAAATATTGAACCATTAGATGTGATGCATGAATTATATGGTTGTATTTCCCAATTCCTTACATATAACATTACCAAATGAAAATAGAAAGCTAGTCGCTAGCTAAAACAACTTGGTAGATGATTCTAATTCATGGTGCTTCCCATGTAATGATGCACATGGACCCCAAAATTAACCAAGAGGTAATCCACAATAGAAACTTACCAAGCAATGTTGACAAGGGAATACACCTAATTCAACCTATGAATATCAATACTTGAGGGTGGATAATGCCATATCGATGGTGCAAATATATGGGATGTCCCTAGAACATGCCCTTTTCTCCTAGATAGAAGGTGAAGATGTAGTCTATGTGAGTGAAGTTCTTATGTATAGAGATTTATAAGTCTAATTTGAATATTAAACATGTTCTAAAGAAGAGATCGGTTGAGAGCCTAGAGGCCATCAAAAGGCCCAAAATGAATCTCAAAAAGAGGCTAGTACCCAAACATCCACCCTTGACATATCAAAAGTGTATAGAAATAGTGTAAAATAAGGTAAAAGACCCCGAGGTCCCACCTATACAATGTGGTGGAGTAGCTGAATAAGGTTTTGGCCAATGTTTCCCTCTGGGATGTACTATCTATCCTTGATCATAAGTATCTTCTAAAATAAGGCTTGGAGGAATGAGGGAGACCCACACAAGAAAAATTTATAACAAAGTCTACATAGATAAAGGGAAAAGAAGCTAACATGAGTGTGTAATACTAGGTACCATCCCCATTCATCCACTATAAAAAATGAGTAAGTCAAAACCCACCCCATTATAATTAATGCTTATCATCAAGAATAAATTACTGCACATTTCCATGATCGACTCTAGTGTTAGCACAATGATGATGCCTAAATAGATCACAAATGCACTATAGTTGTAGTATGAACATTTGAACAAAGGAGTGATGTAGTTGGATGGAAATAAGGTTCAAACCATAATCATCATTAGGGATCTTCCCCTCACATTATATTCTTGTCCCAACATTACTATGTCATAGGAGGTTGTATTAATAGACATACTACCCATCTTTAGGCTATGCTTGTCAAGAGATTTCACCACCAAGATAAGCAGATAATTATCATTGGATTGGTCCCATTTTATCTTAAGGACCAAATATGGTTAGAAGTTAAAGGTGTTGTCCAAACCTCTGCATCTCAAGCACATAGCTGATGAGGCTATGATAAACTTCAAAGAAACACACACATCATTCTCCAAGATGGATATGTATCACATATAAATGCTTGAATAAGAAAAGTTAAAAAACAATAGAATCTTAGAGGAAGAAGACCTTATTAGTGAATTCATTGAGAATGATCCATTTATGAAATTTTATGCCATTTGATTTAGGACCTACGTAATCAATGATGAAGACCAAATCATCCCTGAGGTCATAAATAACAAAGAGGATTAGAGCAAGGAGCTAAAAAGTGAGTCTAAATTTTGGACTTTGCATTTTGATGGTATAAAATACAAGACTAGTTCTGGGGTGGGCATCCACTTAGTGTCTCCATCTAGAAAAAATCCCTTATATCTTTGAGATTTTTGTTTGCTTGTATGAATAATGAAGCTAAATACAAGGTGCTAGTCCATGACCTTAACCTCGTTAAGTGGACGGGCATAAAGTAGCTGAAAGTATTTGATGATTATGAATTAGTGGTAAGATAGGCTAGAAGGGTAATGGCTATGATGAATGTGCACATGAGATCATACTACCATCATATATGGGATTCGATCAAAACATTTGAATATTTCAACATTTAGATCATCCCTAAGACCACAAATGTAGAATCAGAGCGAATGGTGATGATTGGATCCTAATTTGACCTAGTGATAGACTTGTTCACTAATGAATAAGTAATATAGGTGATCATTAGACCTGTTATTATTGATAATGACCATAAATGGTAAGTATTCAAAAGTGATTCACAAATTTCCATGTTCCTTTAACAATCATGCAAATTTATAGAGCAATTATAACCAAAAATTGAAGAGGCCTATGGGGATCAAATTATGCCATTAAATACCAACAAACTACTGAAGGGGCTCATTAACCTAGAGAATCTATTTGACTCTAATGATTTAAGGAATGATATATGAAATTTTGTCATAGATAAAGATGACTATTACAAACTTGATATCAGAGACAAGAAAAAATTGAAGGTTAGAAAGGAAGTTCTTTGACAAAGTAAAGATTGATTAATTTCTCTCTACAAAAAATATGAAGGGGTAATTGCATGGACCTATGATTATTGTAAAGGATATCATCACAAGGCCATCCAATACACCATAGACCTAGTAGAAGGAGCAAAACCTATTCAATAAAAGCAAAGGCTGGTTAACCTAAAAATTGAGTCTCTCATGGCTCAAGAACTAAGAAAATTGATCGACTCAAGAATCATATACCTGATCAAGCATTTGAATTAGGTATCTAATCTAGTTCCTATGGCGAAGAAGAATAGATAGATCTATCTATATGTAGACTTTTGGGATTTGAATAAGGCATCCTTAAGGATCATTACCCCCTTCCCTCTATGGAGTAGATCCTCTAGATAGTAGTGGGTGCAAAAATGTTTTTTTAGTTGGATGGATTCTTGGGTATAATTAAGTGGATAAATGAAGAATATCAACACAAGACCAATTTAAACACAAAGTGGGAGATCTTCACATACATGAAGATAACATTTGGCCTTTTAAATGTTGGGCCTACTTTTTAACAAGCAATGGATGTAGCTTTTAAGGGGTTAATCAATAAGATCATCCGCATTTACTTGGATAACCTCACCATTTTCTCCAAAAAGAAGGAAGATTACTTTTATCACTTGGAGAAGGTCTTCCAAAAGTGCTAGGAGGTTAGGGTATCTCTTAACCCTAAGAAGTGTTTTTTTTGAGTATTTCAAGATAAGCTACTTAGGTACTGGTAATAAAAGAAGGGATCATAATTGATCTAGAAAGAGTAAAGGTCATCAAATACCTAGCTTTGTTGGTGAGAAAGAAAGGGGTTTAATCATTTTTAGGAAATATAAACGTTATTAGTAGGTTCATATCCAAATTTTTAGGATTGGTGAGACCAATCATGCTGATGCTGAAGAAGGGCCAAGCCTTTAAATATACCCCCAAAGGAAAAACAATGTTTAATAAAATTAAAGATGTGATATCCATTGTTATGGTCCTAGTCAACCTAGAATTCTCTAAAAACTTCATTATATGTCTATGGGAGTGAGCTGATCTGAGCAATATTTCAGGTGATGATTCTATCCCAATTCATGGCAAAACTTTTGAGAGCCATAACTTTTTCACCATATCTCTATTTTACTCCCCATTTGAACCATTGGAAAGATAAGAATGAGGGGAACACCGTGAGGTGACATAGAGATTCATTTAGTGGGTTTTTACCCTTGAAAAACAAATGAAAGTGCCCCAAATTTCAATTTTAGTAGTATAATTTAAAAATAGTAAGTTTTTGAAAATAGTAATTCCTCAAATTCTATATTGTTGTAAATCATGGAAGTTGAACCACTTAATCTCCCTCAAGGTTGGTGGCCTTCCACATCCTTCTCCTACCTTCAAAATGTGTATAAATGAAGATGTAAACCAAAATGGAAATTATACATCTCTTCTCAAAGATAGGCATATGTTTGGGTCTACAAATTTGATCAATAAAACATATCTTCTTAGAGATAACATTATTATAAATATGTTGTTCTTGTTTCTTGAATTATATTTTAGCCAAAGCTTATGAGTTTTGGATCATGAGCCTAGCTTGGTGGCTGTGTTAACTCAAAAACAAGAGGAATGGAGAAGTGAGTACCTGATCATTTTCTATTCAATAACACTATGTGGGTACAAATTTAGGTACAACTTTATAGAAAAATAGGCTTTCACCATTGTTAAAGGGCCTCAAGAAGTTTTGGTACCTTATGGTGGGAAGAAAAATAATAGTGTATGTGTCACACTCTTAACATCTATAAATACATAATGGAAGGAGAGATCATGGAAAAGTGGGTCAATTAGATCACCAATATCCTTGAATATTATATCAAAGTTAGGATAACCAAGGTGATTAGAGGAAGAAGAATATGCAAATAATTAGCCCAATACACAGATGTCCCAATAGGAGAACAAGATGCATCAAAAATGGTTTTACTAAATTAATATAAAATTGGAAAGTCTTGGGTTGCTGATAAAACCTAATACATACAAATTGCTTGATATCTTGATAATCTCACCATACAAAAAATGTGTTTTTAAATAATTTAAGGGGACTATTACACATTGGTTCAAGGGATCTTATTCAAAAGAAACTTTGATGGAGATCTACTTTGGTGTGTTGAAAAACACCAAGGCAAGAAAATCCTTCAAGACATGCATTTTCCCCCCAAGTGGCAACTTCTCAGCAAAAACCACCATGACCAAGATCATGTGTATGGGGTATTATTGGCCAACCATGTTTATGAACTTCCATTAGGAAATCAATAAATGCTAAAAATTTTAGTTCTTCATAGGGAAGAGAAAGAATTCAACCATGCCAATGAACCCAATTGTGACCAATGAACCCTTCACATAGTGGGGCTTAGATTTCATTGAGATGATAAATCCCATCTCCAACACCAATAATAAATGGATACTGACAACCATCCACTACTTCACTAGGTGGACTGAGGTAGTCCCATTGAAAGAGGCAACTAAAAATGTAATCCTCAACTTCTTGGAGAAACTTATGGAAAAGTTCATCCAACCCAAGATGATCATATTTGATAATGTAAGGGCCTTTATTGGATCAAATATCTCTAATTTTTCAATCTGAAATGGTACCTTCTTAAATACTTTGCCCAATTACTACCCATAGGGGAACAAGTTAGCTGAGTTGACAAACAAGAACCTTATAAGGTTGATCAAAAGGATGGGTGTTAATAAACAAAGGGAGTGGTATATTACATGAAAATGGCTTTATGGGTAGAGTACATTAACCCCAAGAAAATCCTAAAGATTTCTTTATATGAAATTGTATATGAGGAGGCATTCATGCCTATGTCATTAGAAATCCTTGCCCTATTGATTTTGAAAGTTGTCAAGATTATAGAAAATAGAGTAATGGAGGTTAGGTTGGCAGAGTTACTTAACCTATAAGAATAAATAGAGTAGTGAGAAATGCAAAAATCACTTAGAAATAAGTGGTTTAGTGGTGGTTTAATAAAAAGTCAACAACCCCAAGATTCAAGCCCAAGCATTTAGTTCTTAGGTATGATCAAAGGGACACAAAACCATACCAAAATGTTAAGTTTGATTCTCTATAGAGAGGGTCATTTAAAATTATTGGTGATAGGCAAGGTAATGCTTTCAAGTTAGAATAAAAAGATGGTAATGCATTAGAGATTCTGGTTAACAAAATTGACTTGAAACACTTCAACTAATTTATCGACCTTTCCCTTGTATATAGCTAGTTAGTTTCCTTTTTGTATATGTGTTTCCCTTCCTTGCATTTGTTTCCTTTTATTTATTTCTTTTCCCTTTCCTTTTATATTTCATTTTTAATAAGTGTCATTGTCACACTTTCCACCATGTGTCCTCACTCAAAATATCCTAGATTTTAGAAATATTCTCTAAAAGAATGTTATCTACCCACCTCTCTTGCTATTAATGTTAGACACTCCATATTTCATGATTCATGATAAAAATTTCCATAAATATCTTGAAAGTTGTTACTTGAGTGTGTGTGTCACCCCTAACATTTATGGGTCACCAAAATTCAAAATTATCCATGATGATGGTGCCTAAGAGCATTAGATTATAAATACCCCTATACACATCTAACCAAACACTTAGATGCATTGAGATTTTGAGATCACTGAGAAATTGAAGAGAGTATAAATAGTAGAGAGAATTGATCTAATAATTATGAAATTCTATGAGAGAGTTTGATATATAATATCTTCAATAAAATAAAAGGTGAATTTTAAAATATCTTTGGCATGGAGACTTCTACTTCCTCATCAAGAGGTAGAAAATATCTGAGAAAATAAAGAACCCATGGGATGAGTGGCCCTGTGGACCTTCCCAAACTATATTTGGTAAGCAAGTCATATGCTTCCATCCCCACTCAGTCATAGCCAAAGGTGTTAAACATTAAGAGCATAACTAAAGGGAACTATAGAGATCAAATATTGGTTACAAACTTTGTGGATGACATCTATGACCCCAAGATGGCCAAAAACCCTAAGAGCTTGGGGGAGGGAACTCACAACTGAATGATTGATAAGGTTTGGAGGAATGAATATGAGTCATTCAAATATAGAATATAGACCTCAAATCTAGCATAGTACATGGTGATTATTATGAACCCATTCCCAAAGATCATTACCCTCTATAAAAATAGGTATGATGCTAATAGTGGCATCATTATGGGTAACACCCATTTGATAGTGGAGATTAGTGTGGATGTCATAAGGGAAATGCTTTGGCTCCCAAGTAACCCCAAGGCCAACATTTATAGCATGGAGAGCCTTCATAAGGTCTAGGATTCCTAGGTCCTCATAATGGACTTACTCACTTTATTCCTCAAGAGTGACTACAAAGATTCACCTCCTTTGCTTCTCCCCCTTGTAAGATTCCCTACATAGTGTTGAGCATGGTCATTGATGTCAAAAAGAGCATGTGGTACTAACACATTAATGATAAAGTCATCAGATTGATGTTTTAGAGAGTTTGATTTATTAAGGTAATTTATAGATGATATTGATGATATGAACATGTTACAAAGACCCTATGGGATGATATGCATGCATAGAATGATTATGGAGGTGAATGGAATTCATCAAAAAACTCATATGAATGTCTAAGCTCAAGTAGTCATCTTGACAAATAAATATGAGTGCATATATTTATGACATCATATTTAACATGTGTGAAGGTTTCACGAGAAGTTTGATACATGGATGGATTCCCGTATGAAAGGAGATCATATGGTTCAAATTTTAGGTCTAGACATTGAGCATAGTAAAATTTATTAAGGTGCAAAGTTGGATTATCAGATAGAATTTACTAAGATCCCATACTTAACCAAATTTTCATTATCAAAGATCTATGGTGAGAATTTAATTGGATCATAGATATAATGATGATCATTTAATTTGATCAGATAATGATCTAACAAAATGGTTCAAAGTTAAATAGTCAAGATTGAATGCACTAGTGACATTTATCATAATCATGGAGTTTGGATAGAAGATCAATAGTGCATGAGTGTTCTTATAGATGAAGATCGATAGAGTACATTGAGTCAAATAGTCAATGTGTGCATAAAGCACACAAAGTTGCCAAGTGGCATGATCATGGATGCCTAGGTCAAATATCAATGGTGAACATTTCAAGGTAAAGATCATGATAATTCTAAGGATATTAGTGATGCATATTTGTCTAAAGATACTAGGGATCATGAGATGATGTCAAAGTTTTCAATGTTTAGTGTTCACACATTGATTGTTATAATTTGAATATTCAAATTAGTGAGGGAAACCTAGTCATAGTTTTTGAGCTATATCTTTTGATCTAGGACAAATTTGATGGAGTAAAAAGAAAAGTTGAATAGGACTTCAAGGCACATCTAGAAAATTTGGGTAGAAGGTTTGAATGCCTATAAAATCAAAGTTATTTAACTCCAAAGTTGATTGTATGTTCATTAATGGTGGTTGTATGTAAAAAATAATGTTTAAACAATATGTGCTTTAGCAGAAGAGTGTTTTAGTGGGACTAATCATTTGAATATGTCTTAGAGGTCATATAGAGTGGACCCATGTATTTAAAAGTGATATTATGTTCTTATTTTGTTCTTGATGAAGTACTAAAAGGGTAATAGGTCTCCATGAGACCTATAAGGGCTACTAAGGCCTACTTGAAAGGTGTAGATACTTAAGTGTGACCCATGGATGATATGGATAACCTATAAGGATGATATTGAGTTATGTGTTAGCATGATATAAGTCTTAAGGGTTAAGGTAAGTATTTTGGATGATCTAGAAGTTGATAGTCATCAAGACTATAAATAGTGAAGACCAAGGTAATGGTTTCTAGAATTGTACTTGAACGTGTCGAGAGAGAAAAAGATAGAGATAAAGGAAAGAGATTAGTGAGAGTGTACTTAGTAGATGGACTGAAGTATAGATCCAAATTGAGGATGATCAAAGAAGCCTAGAGTGATCCAAAAGGGGTGTTTGGATGCAATGCTTGTATGAGCAAGTTTGAGTGTGTGTGATGAGTTAAAAGAGAGGTGTTAAACATTGTTTATACAATCATATTAAATGGAATCAAATTTTTAGAGCTTTTAATTTCAAGTGTTGTGTAGGTGCTCAATATCTAAAACAAGTAGGTTCTTATTCATACTTAGGGATGGGTGCTCCTTGTGAAGTGGGTGCTTCACTAAAAGGTCTCATGTTTTTGATCATCTTATAAGACAAGTAGTCCATGTGTTTTCAAGATTGACAGTGGGTTTTATTCTCCAAGAGGGTTTCTCACATAGATCTTGTGTTATGTGTGTGATCTTGCATCATATTTATTATTCATTGGTATGAACATCTTGCATGCTTTATGAATGCTTATGGTCATTGATTAAGAGTTGTAAAGAATTAAAATTGAAGTTTGAAATATCTTTCATCACTAATTCACCCCCCATCTAATTTATTATACCTCTAATAATTGGTATTAGATTAGGACCTTCATTACAAGTTTATCCTCTTGAAGGTAATCAAGGTACAATATGACAAGTCAACAAAAGCATGATTTCTCTAAAAATCAGGCATAGTTATTGAATGGGCCAAATTACTCTTTTTAGAATGCAAGGATGAGGATATACATCATGTATCTAGGGTTTGATACTTGACAATCTATCATAGATGTTTACACTACACCAACTACTCCTCCAACTAGTGCTACTAATAAGAAGTTGAGTGAGAATAATTCTAAAAATATAAATGCTATCGTTTATGGTCTATTTGAGGCTGAGTTCACCAAAGTGATCCATTGCAAGTTTTCCAAGGAGATTTAGGAAAAAATATATAATATCTAAGAATGAGACTCAAAGGTAAAACTGGCTAAGTTGTAGACCTACCGAAGGCAATTTGAAGGTCTCAAAATTAAGGAAGAAGATACTGTGGCATCTTATCTTCTAAGGGTTGATTAGGTAGTAAACATGATCAAAGGCCTTGGAGAGGTGATTGATGAAGCTACTTTAGTACATAAGGTATTAAGGACTCTTCCACTTAAGTTTGATTCAAAAGTTTTTGCTATAGAATAAAGTCATGATCTCACTCAGTTGAAGATGGATGAACTACATGGCATCCTTATTGCCTATGAGATGCGAGTTGATGAGGACATACCTCCTAAGAAGGAAGAAATTTTTAAGGTGATCAAGGAGAAAAAATATAACAAAAATAAGTTAGGTCTTAAAGATTTTAATCTTAATAAAGATCAACTTGAAGCCATGATTACAAGAAGATTGAATGTAGGATTAGGTAAGTATGAAGGAAAAATTCCTTTCAAATGATTTTCATGTGATAAAGTTGGTCATTTTGAAGCTAAATGTCTAGACCTGTTTGAACTCAAAGAAGCTTATAAGGAATCTCATGAGGATGAACATAAGAAATCTGAAGTCTTAGTAAGTAAAAAAAGTTCTTTAGTAAGAAAAATGAAAAGAAGGAATCATACAAAGGTATTAATATCCTTTACCATGAAGTAAATAGTAACTCATCTATAGAATAAGAAGTAAACACATGTAATAGTGATGATTCTTTTCATAACAAGGACAAAGAGACATTGTTCATGGATTTTAGTGATAATGAAGGTGAATGTTCTTTAAGCAGAGATAGTTTAGAGGAATAAGATGAGAAAATCACTCTTGAAGATAAATATATAGATACTATGGAATAAATGAAGTTACTACAAAGAAAGAACATAAAAATTATTTCCTTATTCAAATTCTATGAGGAGCAAATTGGAATTTTTGAAGGAAGGATGAGTAATGAAGTTAAGGAGAATGATGAGATCACACAATAACTTGATACTTATGTTTTTAATCTTAATGAAGAATTAAATAATAAGGATGAAGAGTGTATCCTGTATCAATCAGAGATAGAATCTTTGTAGATGAAACTAAAATCAAACTATGAGAAAAGATACATATGATGATTTAGATGATAAAGATGAATTGATGAATGTTATTGATGATCTAAATATTGAGACAAAAAATAACAAAGAGATTATGTCACAAATTAGGGACTATGAATAAAAATTCAGTGTGTTTGAAGCATGAATGAATGATGACACCAGGGAACATGAAGCTATTGTCAAGCATCTCAATAAATAATTAGAAACTATGTATAGAAGCCTAAAATCCAAAGAAGATGAGTGACAAAGGTATGTGATTGAATTTGAGTCATTAAAAGATGAGTTAGACAAGACATATTGTAAGGTGAAGTTATTTGTGAAATATGAAAATAGCTCAAATGATCTTGACAATATTTTGAGTAGTCAAAACCATGTTAGTGATATATCTAGTCTTGGATACAAAAAAGAACAAAATAATGTAACTCAAAACAAGATAAATGCTTTGAAGGTCAATCATCAATCAAGGAATGAAGGTATTGATAGAATGAAGACAAATCAAATCAGACAACTAAATGCTATGAGATATGCAAATTCAATGGTTATTATTACTCTTGTAATCAATTTGGTCACAGGTCAAAAGATTGTAAAATATCCTTAAGGAATAAAATTTCATGGAATTATGAGAAAGACAATGGTAAGCATGAATAAAATCATCACTCAAGATAGTCAATAGGTTCACAAAGAAAGAATGACATATTTTACTACAAGTGTCAAGGATTGGGTCATATTACAAAGTTTTGTAATATCTTCATCAGGGGACCAAATGATCAAGTACATAAGAATGAAACTTCCAGATCACAAGGTATGTATAATTTTACAAACTTAATTTGTTTCAAATGTAATGAGATATGTCACATAGAAATATTATGTAAGAATGATTAGTATTCTACTTCAAAAATTATCAATCCTATCATGAATAAAAGGAGTCATACTGAATGGAAGCCTAAGTAGGTAAATGAAATACATGCTCAAAGTGGATTATTTACTATGATAGAATAGGCAACAAGTTCAAGTATCAAGGAACAAGCCTTATCTACCCAAATGGACAAGGAAATCAAGTAGAATCCTAAGATAAAAGAAAAGAATAAGGTTGAGAACTCATGCAAAGATAATCTAAAGATGAGGAAGGATTGAAAGTCAAGTAAGAGCATGGAGATATGGGAGTCTCCTTATTTTTGGGATATTTAGTCCCTCTATGACAAGTGGGTGTCACTACCTATGCTTTTTAAGATACATTTGTTATGTGTGGAAGTAAGTGTGTGTGCTTTAGGAAATGATCAAAATGCCAATCAATACAAAGTTATGTTCTATTCAATTTGATAATATGCAAGGTATGTATTAACTAAGGGGGAACATGTGTGAGATGTTTTAATTTTAGAATAGATGACATAAGATGGAGCATAATGTTAGGGGGATATTTCTAAGCTCTATGATCAATATATTAGGTGCAAGGATAAAAAAAGTCCAAATTTAGATTGGCACATATCAAAGGGGGAGTAAATGATTCATATTATTGAAGGTATGCAAGTATCCTAAGCATCTTAAATAGTATTTGAATGCATACATGATGTTGAGGAATGATTGTTGGCATGTTGAGGAAGAGACCCTTTTCATTAATGTCAAAGGGAGAAAAAGATTAGAATGAAAATTTCGAATGAGTAAGAATTCATTCTAAGGGTTTTTTCTCCACCAATGATAAAGGAGAAAATTATTGATCATGGTCATTGATGTTTGGTTGTCATTGATGTCAAAGAGAGAATGTGGTACTAGTGTATTATTGACATAGTGATCAGATTGATGGTTTGGAGAGTGTTTGACTTAGTAAGGCAATTGATGGATGATATTGATGATATGAAAATGTTTCAAAGGCCCTATGGTATGTTATGAGTCCTTAGAATGCTTATGGAAGTGAACAAAATTCATCAGAACAATAATATGAATGTCTAAGCTCAAGTAGTCATCTTGACAAATAAAGTTGAGTGCATAGATTGATGACATTATATTTCACACATGTGAAGGTTTCAAGAGTAGTTTGATATATAGATGGATTTTACTATAAAAGGTGATCACATGGCTCAAATTTTAGGTCTAGACATTGAGCATAGAGAAATTTATTAAGGTGCAAAGTTGGATTCTCAAACATAATTTACTAAGTTCTCATACTTAGCCAAATTTGCATTATCAAAGATCTACGATGAACATCTAATCAGATCATATATCTAATAGTGAAGATTTAATCTAATTGGATAAGGATCCAAAGGTGTGGTTTAAATTCAAATAGTCAATATTCCATGTGCTAGTGACATTTGTCATAATCATAGAGTTTGAACAGAAGATCAACAACACACGAGTGTTCATACAAATGAAGATCAATGAAGTGTAATGAGTAAAATTGTCAATATACACAGAAGGAACATAGAGATACCAAGTGGAATGATCATGGATGCCTATGTCAAATATTGATAGTGAGCATTGTAAGGTAAAAACCAAGATACTTCTAAAGAGATCGATGGTACATATTTGTCCAAAGATGTCAGGGAGCACGAGATGATGTCAAAGTGTCTGATGTTTAATGTTCACATAGAGACCATTGTAATTTGAATATTTAGATTAACGAGGGAAAAATAGTTTATAGTTTCTGAGCTATATTGTTTGATCCAAGATGAATTTGATGATGGAGTAAAAATCAAAGTTGAAGAGGCCTTTAAGTTATATCCATAGAATTTGGTTAGAATGTTTAACTACATATAGTCAAAGTTATTAAGCTCCAAAGTTGACTATATGTTATTTCATGGTGTTTATATGTATAGAATAATGTTTAAGCAATCTATGTTTTAGTAGAAGAGTGTTTTGGTGGGAGTAATCATTTGAATATGTCTTCTGTTCTTATTTTACTTGATAAAGTACTAAAAGGGTAATAGGTCTCCATGAGACATATAAGGGATACTAAGGCCTAATTGAAAGGTGTATCTACTTAAGTGTGACCCATGGATGTTATGGCCAACTTGTGAGGATGGTATTGAGCTATGTGTTAGCATGATAGAAGTCTTAAGGGTTAAGGTAAGTATTTTGGATGACCTAGAAGTTTATATTCATAAAGACTCTATAAATAGTGAAGACCAAGTTAATGGTTTCTCGACTTTTATGTGAATGTGTTGAGAGAGAAAAAGATAGAGACAAAGGAAAGAGATCAATGAGAGTATGTTCATTGGATGGATTAAAGTATAGAGTAGATTGATGATGAGTGAAGAAGACTAGAGTGATCCAAAAGGGGTGTTTGGATGCATTGCTTGTATGATCAAGTTTAAATGTGTGTGATGGGTTGAAAGAAAGGTGTTAAACATTGTTTTTCCAATTAGATTGAATATAATCAAAGTTTTAGAGCTATTGATTTCATAAGGTGTTGTGTGGGTGCTCAACATCTAGAAAACATGGGTGATTCTTCAAACTTAGTGGTGGGTGCTCCTTGTGAAGTGGGTGCTTAACTAAAAGGTCTCATGTTTATGATCATCTTATAAGACAAGTAGTCTATGTGTTTGTAGGCTTGAGAGTGGGTGTTATTCCTCAAGAGGGTTTGCCATGTAGATCTTGTGTTATGTGTGTGATATTACATCATCTTTCTTATTAATTATTATGAACATATTGTATGATTTATGAATGATTGTGGTCATTGATTAAGAGTTGTAAATAATTACAATTGAAGTTTGAAATATCTTGCATCACTAATTCACCCCCTCTCAGTGATTTTACCTTTAACATGTAAAACCTAAAGGATGCCTCATCTATGTTAGATTTCATATTTAGGATGGATTCAGATGTCAACATTACCAATTTTAAATTGGGGGAATTTTTCCTCTTGAAGACGGTGAGCAAGGAGGAGGTGTATAGAATAGATTTGACCAAGGGCATCACCACCACCATGAGGAATAAGCTATAAAACTTTTCAATGTTGAATACCTTCTGATATTCCTCCTTCCTCATCCAACTCATTTTATTTTAGCACTCCAAATTGTTCCCTAATTACCTCACTCTTGACCCTTCAAGATAAGCACTCTCCCCAACATGGTAACCCCCATCATGGTGTAGACACACATCTTGTCAATCACACAAGATCACTATGAGTTCTCAGAACTCTTTTTATCCCTTATCCTCATTAACGTCAACTAAAAGGTCATTACATTCAAGGTAATGGACTCATAGCAGTCATGGCTCACTAATAATATGGGTTAGGTTGATTAGTTCTTAGAGATCCATTTCAACTTCATTCAGGCACATAGATTCAAAGGTGAGACCTTCTGAATAGCACACTTACTCATAGATAGGATCCTATCCCTAGAGTTATCTCACCAGTTTGATGTGGTTGACACAATGTATGGCATATGTCATAATAAGAAGGGCCTTTATAATGTCTCATTTATAAGAGGAGGCATCATGGTGGTGAATAGGAAGTAAGAGTGCCTTATCACATCTAAACTTGTAGAGTTAGGCCTTGACATGGTCGATGATAGATGGAGCTATGATCTAGTCAGTTACATAACCTCTTTAAAGACCACCAACCTACCTAGTCATTAGCCCTATCCATACCTCAAGTAGTGGAGGTTGCCCATGGAGGATGACCTTAAATATTTAATGGGTCTATCCCAAATCTCAACAGATACCCATAAGCCATGGGAGTCTTTCTATGATGGGGTTTGGACATTTGATCCCTCCAAAAAATTAATAAAGAGACTAAGGGCACAACTCATTAGAAGAGATTGGAGCCAAGAAAAGATATATGCTTATTCAAAATATAGGTAGGAGATTGGAAAAATGTTCTCAAATTTTGAGGATAAAGAGACATATGAAACTTTTAAAAATCTCAGGGATGAACACCATCCAGAAGAGGCCTTGGTAGAAGAAGGATCATCCACCAAAGAAGAAGCAAGAGAAGAAGAAGAAGAATAAGGCACCCCAAGTAGGGAAAAGAGGGGGACATGCCTAAAAAAAAGGAAAAAAGCCATTGTAATCCCAAAGCTATCAACTTGGCCACCATCTTTGTACCTATACCCCATAGCCCTACAACAACAATAATCCTCTTTAGGGCACCATGCAATTGGGTCATCTCAACCCAAATAGCTTAAGGCACTAATATCTAGACCTCTACCAGTACCCCCTTAGAAGAAGGTATGATTTTCACAACCCCTTCTTTCCACCTCTACCTCTTTTTTCATCCCCTCATCCCCTTCCACAATTTCACCTTAGGTTTTGGTACTCTCTATTACCTAACCACTTAATTCCTTAGCTCTACCCTCCTCTTCACCCACCAAGCCTACCATCAAGCTTGAATTGGTTTCCTATAAAATCTTGATCTCCTCTTGTATGAATTTCCTTATTTATCCACCCTCATCATCTACATCATCTTCCATCATGGCAAAATCACCTTCCAACCCACTCTATGGCCTTCACCTTTATCTCCTTCCACACTTACCCTTCACTTGCTTAATTTTGGGGGAACAAAATTCACTACTTCATAATATTAAGTGACCATTATATTAGGGATACTCCAAGGACTCCCCTTCATGGGGGAAAACATTCAGGCATACGAGTAGTTCCATTAGTAGATGGATGTTGTAAGGAAATACTAAGAGGCCTAGGTTGAGAAGAGGAAGGAGAAACATGTCAAGGCCATGGCGATATCTCACATACAATCTTTCTTTGACTTTACATAATAATTTCTCATGATTTTTCATATGACACCTTAGGTAGTCAAGCCCCAAGATTAGATTCAGTCATGGGACTATGCAATACAAGTTGCCCGCCTCAATCTCAACCAAGCCAGACCCACTAATAGGTTCAAGCTAATGGAGGAAATGCAAAATTCCATGACCATGGACTAAATTAAAATAAGTTAATAGTTAGAGAAGCCCAAGATGAAACTTACCAAGGTAAAGGCTATGGTTGAACACCTCAACACTAAGGAAAAAAAAGATGTAAAGTTCAATAAATTAAGTTTCAACCTTCATAGCTGTGTCTCTAATGAGATATTATAGGTAGAATCCAATATATGAGAGAATATAGAGGCCAAGATACAATAAAAATAAGATGAACTTACATGAACCAATAATAATCTCTTAGATTCTAATCAGGTGTATCTCAAGTTATAACAGTAGGCACAACAAAAGTCCTTGATCAAGGACTAAGAAATCATACAGATGAAGAATGACCTTATCACATACTCTTAGACCATAGTGATCCTCCCAATGGTTCAATAGTTATACACATATTACTAGGAGAGAATCAAGGTACAATCAGAAACCTAAAGCTAGCTCTTAGTTTTATCATATACTTGCAAAGGCTAAGCTTCTAGGTAAGTAGTTCATCAGCTAGGTCATCACCTTCATGTCTTCTAAGGTTCCAGATCCATAGATCCTTATCCAAAATATTCACAAAACTTTAGATGAGACACTATGGTAGTAGGGATGATTGACTGAAGGCAAGTGGCATTAAAGGTTAATTAATTTCTAGGTTATAATAAGGCAACTAAGTGCAAGGCATTTATTAATGCCTTAGAGATAGTGGTCCAAGATAGGTGGGAGCACATTGAACAACTAGTCCAATTAGGACTCCCCTCTCCATTATTGGTAGACAACAACATCCTCCCAAAGGACAAGATCAAAGCACTGATAGAGAAAAATTAGAACAACCAGGCTGTGTTCATGGCTCTTGGTCAATCACCAAGTGTTTCCAAAGTGGAAACCATATTGTAGCCATTCACCCAAATTGAGTTTCAAATGTTGGATTCAATTCAAGGTTTGGGTAGCATTTAATTTAAGGATATCCTCAATCTAGATAGAGCCTTTGAGGCTCCTAAAAATAAATCCCAACCCAAGGAGGAAGAATGGGTACCTTTTAAGGTGGCCCTTCAAAAGTTATAAGTTACAGGCATTCTTCCTTTTTTAAAATTTTTTCCTCAACTGGTCCACATACCAAAAGTTTTTGGGTTCTCCCATCCATAGGTGGATGCCCCTATGAGTCACTAGAAACTATGGATCAAAATCCACATTTTGTTATTTTGGAGTAGTTAGATTTTGGTCTTAGATTTGATCAGTATAATTTTATGGTTGTGCTTTCAACCTTTTTCTTCCTAGAGTCCCTTTTTGTAAATTTTGTCTAAGTATAGACTCCCTTTTGCTTTTATCCATGTGGTATCCCAATGCTCATTTCCCACAAAAGGTTTTTATCTTGCCTAAGAGAAGTGACATCTCTCCACATAGTGGTCAAATGCTCTCTAGGGATGTTTTTATTTTATCAAGACTCAAAGTAATGCCATTGGTTGATAGGTTTAGAAGAAGGACCCACCATTCCATTTGTAAAGAGGTACATATAAATATCCATGTGGCATCATGATGCTTATTGGGAGGAGTTTATTTTTTACCAAGCTTTTAAGAAGCACCATTGGTCGATAGATATGGGTAGGGCCTCATATGAAAAATAAGGGGAAAGACATGGAGCCTTCCATGTGGCATCATGGTACTTGTCTAGGGTGAGAGTTTTTCTATCAGAGTAAGAAAATGGACCATTGGTCGAAGTGAGTCAATCCTTGGTCACCAATGTCATAATGGAGATAGTTCCAAAGATGAATGTGTGGCACCATAACAATTCTCCTAAGCATCATGACCATCATAGAATGATGTAGTTGCACCATATACAAGATAAATATGCCAACTTCACTCATGATCCAAAGTTCTCCTTTCATTTTTAATGGCTTCATCATTAGTGTGAGTGCCAAGATTTCTAGGTGTGTGCCTATATATTCAAGGATCTTTTCCTTTATAGGGGGTGATCATTTTTATTTATAATCTCAAATATTTTTGAGAGTATCCATTTGTATTAGTTCTAGAATAAAATTAGTAATATTTAGTATTTTTTCATTCTACAACCTTAACAGGTGCCCCTCATGGGTGGAATTAAACATTTTGTATTGTGCCACTTGAGGCCTTTTGTAATATGTTTTCCACCTAACAATGAGGAGGATGTGGTTTTATATGTCAAACTAAGTGAATATTTCTTTATATTTGTTATTTCCTTCATTTTATTCTATATTATTGATTATGGTTTGCATCATAGACTTTAATTCATGTTTTATTCTCCTTAAATTGTTTATAGTGTTTAAGGAATCAAACTATTTTATGAAATCATATGTTAATGTTTTAAAGATATTAGTGCATCAAATTACTCTATTTTTATAATTTTTTTTCACATTTATTTATTATCTCTTTTCATTCCCCAAATCAAATCGAAGAGCCAGCTTCTAAAATCTTGGAGCTTGCTTTACAAATTGTAATTCGGTCCCACACATGTAAAACTTCCAATAGAAGGTTATTTGACTTGAAGTTAAAGTTTTAGGTGTTAATATAAAATAAATTCATTTTAAAACACTATATATCAATTAATATCTCTTCATAATGTTTTAATATCTAAATTACCTCTTAGATGCCTTTTGTAGCTTCTACATAGACTTAATTAGGTTTCTCTATCCCTACTTAACACATAGTCTCTTATAAATTATACGTATGATTTCATACCATTATAAAATATTTTATATATCCTTTCTCATATCAAATTACTTAAAACTACCAATTTTCATCCAATTTCATTGGTTAAAATGTTAAATATCCCACTTTTTTGGTTTTTGAACCCTAAACTAGGGTTTCTGAGTCTTATCAATCTTGAGAGGATTCCTTTTTGATTTAAACAAGATTTTTTTTTAATAATCCTAAAAACAATTGGATAAGGTATTTTTGACCTATATACAAATTTAAAATGTTTAAACCTTTCTTTATTACCTTTTTAACATGTTACTCTCATGGATTTTGTAGTCTTCTTTATCATTGTTTGCTTGTATACAAGTGTTAATAGGGCTTCCAATGCATATTTACTTACCTTAGGTTTTTGAAATGTATTTATATGGTTTTAATCCATAATTTGGTCCTTAATATATATTTTAATACCATAACAAATTCTATTCATTCCTTATCTAATTACTCAATCAAAGTTGCTTGATTGTGTCTTGAAAATAGAGTATACACACAGAATGGTCTTGCACCCTAGTTCCGTGTTAGACTTAAACACAACATATATACATGAAATAATTAATATATAAATGATTAAACTCATTTAATAACACATTAAGACACATAATCACCATGTTTGAAACGGATTCCTTCTTTGTCAATCTATAATTCGCAATGACCATACACAAAACACTTGAACATAACCTGCAAATGTTTGTCTTTCAACATGCATTACCAAAAAATTATTTTAAAAGATATAAATACTTCAATACATTATTTTATAGTCATAAAACCATATTAATATAATGTTACAGAGTTATATAAGTTTCAAATGTGCTAATTTCATTAGTTCTTTTTACATAATCTACTTTGTCACCTTTTTTATAGAATACATAGTTCTTCATTGTTTCCTCTTCATTGTCATCTTCATTCCATACCTATAATTATTTTAAAGTTATAAATTAATCCTAAAATTCTAAATTTAACTTCTATCTATGAGACTAACACCTACTTCAATATAAAAATCATTACAAATATAAGAAACTACCTCCTAGATAATTAACTTTCTTGGAAACTACCTTCATGTGGATATTACATTTGCATTCCTTAATTTATGCCACCTCATGCATGAAAATCACATTTATAAACTAACTTATACTCACACATGACCCTTTACTAACATTTGAATAACAATGCTTTATTTAATACCACACCAAGCTACTCCTAAGCATATTTAACATAATCAAATATTCAAATTAAGGTTTTGGTAGGAAAAGTTCCCAAGGCCAAGAACCTCCACAATTAAGCTACCTAATGACTTAATCACCCTCATTGGTCCCTATAGGACCAATATCACCAAACTAATCCCAAAATGATAACAAATATACTCGATTACATGAATTTTCTTGATGCTCTTACATCATAATCTTGGGCAAGAAAGAAATTGGACTCTAATGATCTATTGTGCTTTTATTCCATGTTTTCCAATTCATGATTATTGGATCATCTTTATCTTTTTTTCTCCTTCATGATTCAACTACTCCTCTTACTCTCACACTTTCCTTTATCATAGACAATCCTACTTCCTTGATTTCAATGCTTGCTTATACTGACTAACACTTGATGTGCACTCCTTTTTTCATCTTTACCTCTATCATATGGGATAGTTATGCCCCAAAACACTGCTATTATACCTATATTCTCATCTTCCTTAGTTTTCATCCTCATTCTAGTAGTAAATATAATGGAAATTTCATGCCCAACTACTTCAATCTACTATGATGCTATCTCCAAGGATTCTTCTTGTTATTCTTTGTCTTCTATCTTATAACTCTTAATTGTTGCAACTACCTTATCTTCATTATCCAAAATATCACCATGAAATACTCTCTCTAATGCTTCTAGTTATACCTATAATTTATATTTATTATCATACAAAAATGTGTAATCAGATTTCACATCTTGGTTCATCAACTACATTTCATTTTCCAAGCCTTCAATGAGGCCTTCAAACTGATCTTATTATTTATTGCCTTTCCCATCACCTAACTAGCTGCCACTATGTTAATTCTACTCATTCTAATTCATCACATCCTCCTTAAGGTACTATTTTTCTTCATCCACTTTCTCACTTTGTTTCTCTCTAACCCAAAACTTATGCATTTCTCTTAAGTTATTTGCATATCAACCTTTTCTACTTCCTTTCCTCTCTCATGGCTTGCAATTTTATTCTCTTTATCTATAACTTGATTGGCCATTTTATTGAATTATTTATAATTACCCATCCAAAACATGGGTTCTCACTTTCTCTCACTTTCTCTATCATGGTTATCAACTCATCCAACTGAAGCCTCACATCTTGCATTTATTTATCCATCTCTCTCTTCTTGTTGCCATCCTACACCCTTATTTATTTATAGTAGCTTACATATCTCATGCCATATTTTATCTTTCCTCTCTCCATATTAATCTTATCTAAGATGTCTCTCAATATTTTAGTGTCATCTAGACTATACCTCTTTGGCAAGTCTCATTCACTTGTCACCTCATGACCTCTCACTTGGGTCTCTCTCAATCTCTCATGACCTCTCACCTGGGTATATATTATCTCTTGTCCTTTTCATAGGACTCTCTTCTCTCTCTCTCTTCAAGTTCACTCTCTTGAGCTTCCCAAAAACTCTTTCTCAACAATCCTCACTGGATTTAGGGTTGCCTACCACTCTTAGCTTTCCACTCACACTTCAATCACTATCTCATCAACATAACAAAAACATAAAATGAAAACAAAACACAAATTTTATCTTGTTTACTTATTGACCTTATTTCTTATCTTTCCTTGAATATTCTATTGATTTGATACCAAATTATGTAGATAAACTCTTACTTTCTCTACGAACCCAACTTTGACACTTGTAAACACTATTTCATGCATTCAATTTTCACAATCTCCTCTTATCTATAAAATCTTTCTTACTAAGATTATTGACACTATTATCATACATGATCTTCTATCTATACATATTTATTTCATTCTTCCTACCTTTAGGCTCTACATATATCTCTCATGCATTCACACATCTCATTCCACTCACTTTCACCCTCTATTTCATTCACCTCACCTACACTAGAACTCACTAGTTTTGAAGCTTCTCTTGGTCAAATTACATCAATCTTTGAACAAGGTCTGATGAAGATAATATTCAACATTGATAGTCTCTTTTAAGTTCAAATTTTTTTTTCCACCTTAATCATACTCTCTCATAACCTCAATTGCCTTCTTGGTCTATGAAGCCCTCAACCTCACTGTGCCTCTAGTAGCCTTTTTTTGGACAAATTATTTTGGTACAGACTGGTAACTTCTTGTTTTGAGAAACTAAATGTATTTTTAAATACCCTCTATAAGTTACTATCTCTTCACAAAGTTTTATGGTCCAAATTACCTCTTAGATGCCTTTCTTAGCTTCTACACAGACCTAATTAGGTTTCTCTAGCCCTACCTAACACATAGTCTGCTATAGCTCCTATGTATGATTATGTACCATTCTAAAATCTTCAAAATATCCTTCCTCATATAAAACTCCTTCAAACTACCAATTTTCATCCAATTTCATTGGCTAAAATGATATATATCTATTTTTTTTGTTTTTAAACCTTAAATTAGGGTTTTTGAGTCTATATCAATCCTAAGAGGATTCCTTTTTGATTTAAACATTTATTTTTTATTTTTAAATCCTAGAAACACTTGGATAGGGTATGCCTAACATATATACACTTTTAAAAATGTTTAAACCTTGATTTATTACCTTGTTATCATGTTCCTCTCATAGATTCTATAGTCTTGTTATCACTATCTACCCATATACGAGTGTTAATAGGGTTTCCAATGCACATTTACTTACCTCAAGTTTTTTAAATGTCTTTCCATGGTTTTCCTCCATCACATGGTCCTTAATATCTATTTTAATACCATAACAATGTTAGAGATACAATCACTAAGAGGAGGGCAGTGAATCAATGAGCCTAGCTAGTCCAAATTCAATTTCACTCCTATTAAAACTCTTAATCAGTTACTACAAGAATTTATGAAGCATACACGTCATTCAAAAGAAATGAACAAGAGAGACAATGTAAGATCAAGCACATAACACATGACATATGTGGGAAACCCTCTTAGGGGAGAAAACCCACTAGAACCTATAATTGGACTACTAGCTTATAATAATAAGAACCTATTTAGACCAACAACAATTGATCAAGGAACTACCATCCCTTAATTTTAGTGAGACCACAATCCCATAAGGAGCTACTACACCTGTCTAGATGAGCTGCCACAATAACTAGAGCTTTAGCAAGTTTCACCTTATAAGGACACTAAAACCCCCTAGATATTGACCATCAATAAGAACAATTATGAACAAAATATATCCTAGAATATTTATTGCCTGCCAATCTACTAGAGATACAAAGTATATCAACTTTCTTCAACTCTACACACTCAATGCATCCAAAGTAACCTTTTGGATCACCCTAAACCTCTTCGATCATCCTTAACCTACAAGAGCACTATTATGACATTAAAAACATGACCCACATGTTATACACATAGTCATCAATCTAATATACTCATCAACTTAACTATTGAGCACTCTCCCTCTCCTTTGATCCACTACTCTCACATGCACACTCCTATCCCAAGTCTAGAAACCATCACCTTTGGTTCACTATTTATAGAGCATTCATGATTATCAAATCCTTCATCAGACATTAAGCATGACTTAGCCATTAAGGATTATAAAAAATAAAGACAGATGAACACAATCCACATAGGTTGGCCATAACATCTATGGGTCACCCTTAATCAACTACACCTTTCAAGTAGGCCCTTTTAGCTCTTATAGGTCTCATAGAGACCCATTCACTCCTTTAACACTCCATCAATAAAAAAAAAACACAATACCACTTAAAAAAGTATAGGTCCATTACACATGACCTATTCAAATTCATTAAATAATCATAATCATCTCTTCCCACTTTTGCATATGCTCAATCAACTCAAACATAGACCTTGTACATAGGAACATTATAAACATACACAAAATCAACTTATTAAGAATTTTTCTTACTCAAGATAGACTGATCACACCTTTAAATACCACACAGATCATCCTCATGAAGTATAAAACACTCCCTAAAATCTAATTCATCATGAGATATCGAAACAACATCAAAACAAGATCAAAAAATCTTCTCGAGTCACTTGTAAAACATAGTCAAACACAGTCAATTTTGTAGCTTAATATCTTTGATTGTATACACTTTTAGATATAAATATATATATTTTTTGATGTGCCTTGGGGTATTATACATATTTTATTTTAATACACTATCAAATTCTACTTGGATCAAAAGATATAGCCCAAAAAGTAGACACTGGTCTTTCCTTTATTAAATTCAAATATTCAATTGCAAACGGTCACAGTTAAACTTTGGTCACTTTGCTTGCATTTCATGTCCTTGTGTCTTAGATTAAACATGCACTATCAATACTATTAAAAATTTAACTCATAGTGTATCACTTTCAATTGCTAAACCTTAAATAGTTGACCTCATCTCATGAAATCTTGTAAAATTGACTTAATACACACCATCTATCTCGTGTACGTAGATTAGTCTTTATCTATGTTAATCAATGGACACCTTGAAATCATCTCACTAAATATGCATAATTGATATTTATATATATGAACATCTAATCACAATTGGATTTTAAAGGAATATTGATCTTTACCTTTAATCAATGTTAAACTTTGAACACTTGTCCTCATGTTGCTACATCTTGACACCTTGGAACAAACATGCCCTATTGATCCTTTTATAAGGAGCTTAATATTTAACTTCATTAACCAACAAATAATTTGATTCATTTGAATTGACACAAACAATACATATTGATATATATGAATTCTTATGATCTGTTGGATCTCCATTTGGTCCTAGTCTTTACCCTTCACAAATTTGGCTAAGTATGGGGACCATTGTAATCTGCCTGGAATGCTAACTGTGGACCTCAACAACTTTTTTAGTACTTAGATGCATGATTTGAAATTTAGACCATATTATATCCTCACATATTATAATCCAACCATATTTAAATATGATCCTAGAATTTTTATGTTTTCATGATATAACACCATTAATCCACTCACTTAGATTTTTCTACCATAGAGCCAACTATGTCAAGAACTGCTTAGAAGGGCAACTTTGCACATGTATATCTTTTGATACGCTTCATTGCATGACCTAAAATTTATCAAAAATAAACTAGGCACAAAATTTAATAAAACCATATAATCATTTCTCCTAATACCTTCACACGTGTGAAATATAACACCATCAAAATTCCTACTCAACTTTTTTTGCCACATTACAAACTTGTCCAAGTATGGGAAAACACTGTCAAACTGCTTGGGATCCCAACTTTGAATTTATATATCTTATGTTTTACTTCATCACATGACCTGAAATTTAGCACATAGAAAATAGGCACAAATGTGATCATAACCATATGACCAACTCCTCCTAACTCATCTACATGTGGCAATAGTGATGCTAATAAACTACCTACTTAGATTTTCTACCACTAGACCCAAAATGTCTAGATGAAAACAATGATTAACCTGATGAAATCACTCATAAACACAAGCATTCAAATCATTCTTGACTTTTTATAGGATCCCTTACACATGATCAACTCACCAAACTCATCCCTTAACATCTCTAATCATGTTAAAAGTGAAGATCAACCAAGCCTCCTTCAAGTATATTGGGCACACTTTGTCATTGTCACATACACTATCAAGGCACTTCATCCACTCACTTTGAAAAATACATGACATCACTATGATATCATTTATAACTCTCCAACAATATCTCCATTTGTCATTAATGTTAACACCCATCATGAAATAATATATAGTTCACCTTCTTTCTCTCTCTTAAAGTACTTTCACAATAGGAATCTTCTCCCCTTTGACACAATGATAAAGTGGGAACCAACTAATCCTGAGGACTTGAAAATATAATTAACAAGAGAGGAACATTTTATAAATATGATACAAACTCCCCCTTACCTTGATCCTACCTTTTCTTTGCCTTGACAACTTCCTCTTTCCACATGCCAATAATCTCTTCAACCAAGCAATGCAACCAATGAAGAAAGAATACACAAAAGTACTAAAATGTGATGAAACATATCAAGAAACATCTAATATGGACTCCCAATAATATCTTTGAGCCATTTCATCTTTTGGGCATCTTCATATCTCCACATTTCATGAAGAACCACCATATAGACTTACTAGCCTTCTCTCTCAAACCACCTCAAGGACCACCAACAAAACTTCATGCCACTCAAAAAATAGGAAACATGAACTTATATAACTTGATAATTCTCCTTAAAGTAATCATACCTTTCTATTTTAAATAAAATGAATAGAAAACACTCTTCTTCTAACTAGGCTTGTTTAGTCTCCTTATAGCCCTACCTATAAATTACAGAGTCCAAAAATTATAATATACACACCTTCAAGACCTAAAATATTCATATCTAGAGCATTATCATAATCTCCTTAAATCACACCAATTTTTATCACCTATCTCATCCTCTGCAACATACTTCCTTCACAAACCAATTTGCTAATTAAGCCTCCATCTTAACAAAAACATGAATAATTTGAAAACCACAAACCTTAAAATCTCTATGAAACATAATTTGACAACCCATTTGGGCCACTAAAATTATTAAGAATCCTTATATCTCAAATCATAAGTCAAACTAATTTTTTAGTAGATCCCAAAACCTTAGAATCTAAGAAAAATACAAGGTTAACAAACCTCCTTCTAGTCAATCCCTTCCTCTGAAACTTCTTTCACACCTAGAGACAATCATCACACACTTCTGGACCAAAATTTGAGCCTCCATACCTTTGGGAACATTGACTTCACATAACCCATTTTAATCCTGCTTGCCCTTAAGCCAAAACTAAGAAAACTAAGAGCACTCAAAAATCTTCAATTGCCACAAATAGGATCATCAAGACACAAAACTACTTAGAACACATCATAAAGAAGTGAACAGACCTTTTTGAGCATCAAAATATTCTTGACATTGCATCAATCTCATTAGACCACATATAAACACCCATTCTAACTCCTCAAATACTACATACACAATAACGATTCTCTACTGAAAGGAGTCTATTAAGAAACATAGATAGAGACACAAAACTTCACAATGTCCTAGAATAGTGTGAAACTAGGAGTTGCCCACAAATGCTCATATTACTTTCCTCCTTGGTCATCTGATACTTTTAGTTCTTCTTCTTCTTATTAGGCTTAAGAGAAGCAACATGCTCAACCACTACAACATTCTCCTTTTCTTATAAGATTGGATTGACAATACATGGAGACAACATAGATTCATGACATACCTTTTCATCTAAAGAATCCATCTTGTAGTTTGGAACCTCAACACTGGGCACTAACAATTGATGTTCTTTTCATGATACATGCTCAATAATAACATGATGTTCACTTAGATATATACACATCTCTGAACTAGCCTCAACTAGTACCTTGGTCTTCTTCTTGAACTTAGTCTCTTCATTCACAACATGAGAAGATAATGAGAGCCCTTGACACTCTTTAACTTCTTAGCATTCTCCACCATAGAAAATAGATTACTTAGACCAATAGACCCATCATTACTCATACTTACCACCTTTGGTTTTCATGAATTAACTTTCCTTCTTCCTTGCACTCTAGGAGCCTGATTGAAATCATTTTGAATTGATGACCTTTGCTTATAGAACCTAGCAATGTGGTCAATCTTCTCACAGTTGTAGAAAACAATACTCCTTGATGGAAACATAGTTTATCTTACTTTGTTTAGATATAAACTCGCAATGTGTCCTATGTCATGACAAATGAAATAACCTCCTCTTTTTGAAGAGGACTCACCTTATCTAACCTTATATGGACAATGTTTTGAAAAGTGTCCCACATCAAGACAATTGAAGTTATTAAATTTGATCACACCTTTTGATTGATGACCGCCATCATAGTACCATATAAACTCATTTCTAATAGGTCTCTTGTATTCTCTAGCTTTATGCCCAAATTGATTACAAGTGTAATAGTAACCATTAAAACTTGCATACCTCATGCCATTTAGCTATTTGAACTAATTTGTCTTCATTCTGCTAGCACCTTCATTCCTTGTCTGATGATTTGTCTTCAAAGTATGATTCTCCTTGTTCACATTAGTCTACATTTTGTCTTGAGTTACATTCTTTTGTTCTTCTTCATATCCAAGACCAATTCTATCACTAAGATGATTTTGACCACTCAAAATATTATCTAGATCACTTGAGCTCTTTTCAAATCTCACAAATAACTTCACCTTACTAGATGTCTTCTCTAAATTATATTTCAATGACTCATTTTTAATTACATACCTTGAACATTCATCCTCTTTGGATTTCAAGATTGTAGACAAAATTTCTAATTGACAACTGAGATGCTTGACCATATCTTCATGCTCCTTAGTGTCTTTATTCATTCTTGATTCATACACACTAAATTACTCCTCATAATACTTGATTTGTGACTTCATCTTCTTGTTAATATTCTTCTCAATCTTTAGTTCTTCAACGACATTCTTCAATTTAGTCTCATAGTCCACCTCATCTCTATCAACATCTGAATCACTCCAAGTAGACTCCTTTTGATATGAGCAAATTACTTCCTCAACCATAAAAAAGGCTTCATCTTCAATAGGACCATCATATTCATGATCATACTCTAAGTCACTATCTTCACTTTCATTTGATGAGATTTAATCTTCTTTGGTGTAGAGACTCTTCTTGTTCTTGAAAGATGACTTCTTGTTATTATACTTTATGAATCATTTCTTTCTGTATGTCTTCTTGTCTTCATCTTGGACTTCACCATGATCTTCATCAACATTATTCTAATGATTATGAGGGAAATTATGAGCAAAATGTCCTATCTCTCCATAGTTGAAAATTTGAAGGGTAGTTTATCCTTGTAGTTGATTTTACCTATTTTCAATTTCCTTGTAAACAAAGCAATCAGTTCATCCTTATCGATATCATAAATGTCATTCTCCTTAGGTTTCTTACCTTGGAACTTATTCTTAGGATTCATCTCTATCTTGAATGATACTTCCTTCTTTGGTGGTATATCATCATTTACTCTCATCTCATAGGTAGTAAAGGTGCCATGCAATTGATCCATCTTTAATTGATTAAGATCATGACTTTCTTCTATAGTAGATACTTTTGGATAAAACCTAAGAGATAGAGACATTAATAACTTTTTAACTATAGTAACCTCTTAAGGTTTCTCTCTAAGACCTATAATGATATTCTCAATCTCATCGACTCTCTGTAGAAAGGATGCCACAACATCTTCCTCCTTCATTTTAAGACTCTTAAATTGTCTTCCATAAGTCTACAACTTTGCCAACTTAACCTTTGAATCTATTTCATGAATGATCTACAATATGTCCCATGTATCTTTAGTAGATTTATAGTATATTACCTTGGTGAAATTAGTCTCTATAAGACCATAAGTAATGACATTCATCACCTTAGAATTATTCTAAAAAAAATATCTTGTATGTAGTACTAGATAGAGGAGTAGTAAGAGAAACCTAACCATCCACAATAGATTATCATACATCAAACCCTAAGGACATAATGTATGTCCTCACACTTTCACTCCAAAAATCACAATTAGATCTATTGAAAATCAATGTTTTCTTAGTATAAAAACCTCATTGCATTTGATGACTACCCATATTGTACCTTGGATCACCTTCAATCTATCAAGCCTTTACCAAAGGACCTACTCTGATACCAATTGTTAGAAGTACAATCATTGAGAAGGGGGTGAGGTGAATCGATAAGCCTAGATAATCTAACTTCAATTTTAAACATTTAAAAATTATTAATCAATTATCACAAGCATTCATGAAGCATACACATCATTCATAGCAATGAATAAGAGAGACAATGCAAGATCAAGCACATAACACGTGACATATATGGGAAACCCTCTTGGGGGAGAAAACCCACTGGAACCTACAATTGGAATACTATCCTATAATAAAAATAACCAATTTAGACCAAAAGTATCTGATCAAGGAACTACCATCCCTTATTTTAGGGAGACTACAATCCCATAAGGAACTACTAAACCTATCTAGCTAAGATGCCACAAAAACTAGACCTTTAGAAAGTTTCACCTTGCAAGGAGGATACAACCCCATAGATATTGAGAAACCACAACAACACCTATGAATAGAACATCTCCTAGAACATTGATTTCCTACCAATATACTAGAGATATAGAGTATATCGGCTTTCTTCAACTCTACACAGTCAATGCATTTAAATCCACCTTTTGGGTCACCCTAAACCTCTTCACTCATCCTCAACCTATAAGAGAACTATTTT